>JNEY01000079.1:336425-401651 GCA_020875895.1 Aphelenchus avenae | reverse complement strand
TTACTTACGCACGGTTACGTACGTAGTCGCGCTGGGGGGGGGGGGGTATACCCGTAGCCGTAGAGCCGTACTGACCACCTCGGCCGTAGCGTAGCCGTAGCCGTACACTACGGCTACTACGGCCATATGGCACTACGGGCGACGATCTATGTCTACAACATATGTCATTATCTGATGTTTCTGTGTGTGCATTTTCGCTTTGTGGTCACATAAGAATTGTGCGTGAAAACCCGTTAGCAAATTTCGTTTGGCTTTTCAGCTTTCTTTTGAGGACTGTAAAAATTTTGGGTGACGTGTCACCGCTTTTAGGATGCCCGTCAGTTTGCGGCTTCTAACAGCATTTCCTACATGGAGACGTCCGCTAAAGACAACGCAGGTGTCGGCGAGCTCTTTGATCAGATTGGTAGGTTTCCGGTCCAGTATTCATTGTTGTGATTCCTTTTTGGTCGTGATGGCACCATCGTCATTGGTTTAGGTGCGCTACTTTTGTCGGCTCATCAGCGGGGTCAGTTCGTGGATCACACGACAATCCGTCCGGAGAGGACAGAACGTCGCCGCAGAAAATGTTGTTAACATAACTTACGTACATACTTTTTTAATATTCTAATTAAAAAGGACACATATTGAAAGACCTTGTACTTTTTTGGTTGGCGCTCTGCTAAATACTTGCTTTGACGGTTCGACCCGTTTACGTGAGACAAACCTCAAGGGCGCAGTTATCAGGAGCTGCAAAGCGTTTGGACGCACATCGAGACGAACTGATCGCAAGCGTAATCGCTCTTCTTGACAGAGTAAGCAACAGAGGCGCCCTAACACCCACTGAGGACTCTCGCTGGCTCCACGGTCTATGCGTTACGCAGTGTTCGCCTAAACGATCGTTGCCAACAGGAGCGTGATAGAGACCTTCGATTTTCCGACATACTCCTGCTTCGCCTATTGGAGATCTTGCATTAGCCTTGGCGAGAATCGATATGGACGACGAATCCGTCATTGCCGAGAGGTTTGAAAAGCCGGGAGATCCCACAGCCAACACGTCGACTTTAGTCGCTACAAACAGATGTTATCGCAGCTAGGCGAGGAATCCAAGACGATGGTTATGCACGAAGTCAGCAAAATAGCCGAAGACATTTGGCTCAAGCAAGATTCCTTCGAAGAGACGTTCAGGTAGTTCCGGCTACGGTTTCTAGGCACATGACAAACGTTCGACATGGGGTCCTAAGTGTTTTCGCGCATGTATAAGAAGGAGACATTTAACCAAACAAAGCCCAACAGGGATTTTCAAGCAGCAAGAATCTGAAAATAGCACCCATTTTTCAAGGCGGGCCTATCGGGGTCAGCAGATGGGTAGGGTTCCTGCTTCCATGCGATAGCGAGCGCTATGCAAGCATGCCCGGGCAAGAATGAGATATTCTGCTAAAAACCAAGCCCAATAGGGGTTTTCAAGCATACAGAATACGAGCCTCCGTTGTTCAAGACTGGGCCTCGAGGGGGGGGGGGGGTAGCGGGAGGGGTTGGGGTCTTGCCTACATGCGATAGCGAGCACTATGCAAGCATACTAAATGAACCTCGTGGCCAAAATAGACGCTATTTTCGTATTCTTCGTGCACAGAAGACGTAAGCTGTTGGTAGCAGACTCGGACGGAAACATTTCCTTCCCAACCGCTTTGCGTCTGGGGTTCAGCGAGCCAGGTATTGGATGTGTCCCAGAGCGTCATTGAAAGAGACTGTTTACCAACTTGGGCTCTGGGGATCTTTCGTGCGTGGAAACTTGAAGCTTAGAATCATGCATGCATGCTGTAGCGCTATAACCCCCGGGATACGAGTAATCAACGATAACGTCGCCGGATACGCGAAGCGCAGCCCAGTTTATAGTGAACTGACCGCCATGCGTGCAACAGTTACCGGCGTCTACAGTGGCCGCTGGTCTTCTCCATGGCTCTCAGCCCTTTTCAATGGGTGGAACGAGAAGGTGACAATAAGTAACCTGACAGTTACTTCGCGTACGAATGCGGATGACCACGCTCAAAAAGAGGTTCTACGGCGCAAAGTGAGTGTACCCGTCAAGCTGTAAGCCTGGCCCACCTTTAGGTGTACATCAACGATGCGGGCAACCTCGTCGTTTACATGCGCCAGCTTTTGGTCTATTTTCCCTTCATTCTAACAGTGGAGACGGGACGGCGCGTCTACAGAATGATTGACTTTGGACATGCTGTAATCGTAGGTTCACACCTGTACTTCGGTACTAACACTTACCTAACCTCTACTGCATGACAACCGAAGTAGGAATTTGGGATACCTGAGTCGTATGGTTATCACTGTCCTCATTCTTAACGCTATGCGCTACCTTTACTTTTCTAGAAGTGTGACGCGTGGGACGATACTATTTATGTGACCATGCGTCCGATACCGTTCACATCTGTCGACGGATTATGCACTTACTTCAGCGATCTGTTTTCATCAATGGTGATGAGCGATCGGGAATGTCGGTATCGTCAGCAATAACAACATTTCCGGTTTATTTTTAGACGTGGCAATGCTGAAGAAACGACTCGTCGATGAAGAAACCAAACGCAAAAGTGCCTTAGAGCAAATGCAGAAGTTGGAAGAAAAGAAATTGAAAGGTTCCAAAGCGACGAGGCCCGAAAAGCTAAAAAAAGATTTAGCCGAGCGCGAACTAAAGGCATTGCAAGACCGGATTCGACAGCTGAACAACCCTCCGTCACCAAGCGTCCCGACCTCCAACCGAGGCCTCACGTTGATGGACGTATACGGCAACGAGGACGCCAAGAGAGAACTGGTGAAATTAATGAAGTGGCCCAACGTCAATCCCGGTAGCATCATTAAGCCGACTGTCCATTCTTACAACGCTCCTTAGGTCTTATTGCCGCCGAACTCGGTGCTGCGTCGAAAGGCATTCTTCTCTACGGTCCGCCAGGCAACGGAAAGACAATGCTAGTATGCTGCCCTGATATGCTCTTCTTTAAGATTTACGGTCGCCAGATTTTGGCCCAGTTTATTGCACTTGCACTGAACTCGATTAAGGTAAAAGCCATCGCGCACGAGACGAAGATGAAATTCTACCTAGTCACGGCTGCCTCAATTCTGGACAAATGGATGGGTAACAGCGAGAAAAATGTCAAGGAACTCTTCGAGAATGCTCGAAAAAACCAGCCCTCTATCGTCTTCATAGGTAATCAGCGTCTCATTCGAGCCCAAATGCAACGTGGCAACGTGTCTTAGACGAGATTGACGCTCTTCTTTCAAGCCGCAAAGAGAGCGACAGCGAAAGCTCAATGACAGCAATGAAAACCCAGTTCTTTAACGAGATGGACGGCGCACTTACATCGGCCTTAGATCGCGTATACGTTGTCGGTGCAACCAACTGCCCGATGACCATCGATGAGGCAGCACGCAGGCGATTACCGAAGCGCGTTTTTGTCAAGCTACCGGACCAAGCTGCACGCGCTGCCGTGTTGAAAAAGTTGCTCGACGATGCGAGCAAGAAGTACATCATCTCCGCAAGCGAATTCAGGTGAGAGTTACCATTAAGGCTGGGAGCCTCTCGTGTCCGATACCGATTCCGATCGATTCCAAAAATTTAAATCCGATGCCCATTCCTCTGAAAAATTCCGATACCCGATGCCGATTTAATTCCTGTGCCATTGAGACAGACTCCGATAAGTGTGCCGTAAAGATCGCCCAAAACACGCACGTAGGACTGGTCCGCCGCTAGGCGCTACCAGAGCAAATCTCCACTACCTATATCCACTAAAGTATCGCCTAAAATTTCGTTGGTGTCGCCTGCGGCTAGCTCGAGAAAACAGTCAACAGGAACCGGTTATATAAACCGATTCCGACTCCTCTGAAAAAAGCAATAATTTCCGATGATGATTCCGATTCTTGCCCAGTCGGAGTCCCACCCGCCTTACCATACAATTTACGATATAATAAGCGTGCCGTTTCAGCGAGCTTGCCGCACTTACCCACTACTATTCATACTCCGATCTGAAACAACTGTACTTCACAGCAGTTGAAAATCGTCTGTGGGAGCTTGGTGAAGCCAAGCTGAAAGTGACGCTTCCCCAAGATCTGCGTCCTCTGGTGGTCAACGACTTCAAGCAGGCACTTGTGAAGTGCTCGCGGAGCATCGACGTGGCGAATTACATACGACTTCTCGAGCTGCACGAAAACGGTCTAATCTAGCCGGAGCCCTATTCAGTTGGTTCTGAAGGAAGTCAGCATCGAACGAATTATTTAGTTATTGACGTACTCTTGTGTCCATTGCTTAACGGTGCATTATTTACTCACGGAAGGATGGTAGCTACCTTTATTTTCACCACTTAGTTAATTGTTTTCAGATAATAAGCAAGGGCGAACTGCTTAAGCAACCTGTGGTTTCAGCGTCCCATTAGTGCTTCGAAATAATGAGAACATGCTTGCGACTGTCGCCGGATTTTGCTGCCTTAATTGCGTCCGCAATCTCCTCTAGGCTCCACTTTGTCACCGGTGGGTCCTTGAGCTCTCCGCTCTTGATCCACTTTGTCAGCCGCGCTATGGTATTGACCAGTTCCTAAAAAGTTATAAGTAGGTTGATACTAAATGAAGAGCTTCCGACGTTATCATGCCTGTTATTGGTTTTGGTTACGTTTGCATATTTACATTATGGGTATACGGCGGTTTTGCAGCACAAACCTTTCTGTTGGCCGGATCGGCTGTCCACTTGTAAACATAGAAACCGGCGGGAATCCGGATGCCTTTGTAGAAGAGGTCCTTCGGATTGATCTCCAAGTTCTTTCCGGAAATGGCCCCGTAGACGGCTAGAGTGCCTCCTTCCGCCAGTGACGCCGCCAGTCTCAGAGCGCTCGCGCCGCCAACGCTATCCAGTGCCAACCGGATGCGATCCAAGGATGGAATGGCATCTCTGAACTGAAACGGCTGATGTTCTTGGCGTCCCGTAGCATGAATGAACATTAGACTTCGGCACTCGTACCGTAATTAGGCCGTTCCCTTAGCGTAAAGGTGTATTTTTCGGTACGGCGCACGGTACGGACGGGAGTGACCTTAGTACAGCTTTAAGGTACGGTTAAGGTTCGAACCGTAACACGGCCTTTACGGGCCATAAAAGACGTGATAAGGGTATAAAATACGGCTTTCTGTACGGCTAGGTGGGACAGCACGGTACGGCGTACGGTACAGGGAGGGTCACGCCAATGTATAATGAACATGCCTCCTGCTCAGTGAAGACGACGTCTGCCCCGAGCTCCAACAGTTCGCTCTTCAGTGCATGAACGTCTGCTCGGTCGCGAATGACGTTTACAGTCCCGACTCCCCATATGCGGCAGATCTAAGATTAAAAGCTTTGGATGGTCTAGGCATTGGTGTGGATCACCTGAATAACAAGCCTTCCGACGGCGGAATTCGCCGCATTCTGAACTACGCCGTCTCCAGGTTTCAGGTCCACGTAATCCTTCAGCAGGCGATACGCGGTGACGCCGTTGACGAGAAGCATGGAGGCGCTCACTGCGGGAATGTCATGGTCGATGCGGAGCAGGTGCGCACTGTTCTGCACGCTATATGTGGCCCAAGTGCCTGCGCCAGGCGTGGACGGGATTACGAGGTCGCCGTTCTTTAGGCCCTGGACGCCGGGGCCGAGCTAAAGGAACATGATGAGTGTCAATCTGGGTGAGATCTTTTAACCTTTTCCACGACACCACAGCCTTCGACCCCAGCGACGGCGGGAAATCGTATGGAATACTGTCCGGACTTATTCTCGACTCTGTTGAAGTCTGTCGGATTGACAGGTGCCGCCAGCCACCGCACTAGCACTTGTCCTTCGGCTATGCGCTCCACGGGAAGCGCTACCTCTTCAAGTTTCAATACCTTGATATGCCCTTAAGCGGTGGCAGACTTAGCAACAAAATTTATAGTGAGGTTTTAAGCACATCGAAATGCTGCATATTAAGGATGTGGGTACCTTCGGTGGGTCACCGTGCGCTCTGTAGACGACTTGCTTTGGACGAGTAGTCATGGCTTGGATCGTCGAAGTTGGATGGATGCAATAGAGTATGCGGGAAGCGATTCTTTTGCTAGTAAGTACGCGGAAACCACTTAGGCTCCGTTGGCTTATATATACACTTAGTGTCATCAAACCCGGGGCACACTTTTAGGAGCAGAGCAGAAATCGGCAAATCACGCGTTCGTCGAGTTTGTGCTTTCTTGCGCACAAAGTAGACCCTCGAGATAGCGGCAACCGCTTTGACGCACATCAAAATGGAATGGTTCGGTTGCGAGGTCTAGTGTCCTTTTTCCTTAACCGCTAGTTGCTTGAACGAACCGATTTTTTAAAAATTTTCTTCAGCACGAAGAAGAAAGAACGTGCACACCTAATAGTTTCTAGGATATGCGACGTTAGTTTTTTACATTGTCTTGAAGAGGGCAGAAACATCCACTAAGCATATCCGATAGCCCTGAGCGGAGTAATGAGCATCACAGAAGAGACGTTTTATTTCATTTGGGTCAGGATCACGAAGATCACTTCGTGGTGTCCACATGATGAAACCAAAAAGGCGAGGTAATTGTTACTGAGATACAATTGAAATTTGTGGTCTGATTATCCGGAACTGCAAGCGGTCTACACAGTGTGATCTTCAAGGGCTTCGTCACACATGCCAATGATGGCTTCAGACAGCGTTAGATTCTCAGGATCCTTCTGCTTCAGAAATTCGATGAGTTCGCGTACGTGGACAGCCGTCGTAACATTGGCGTCGAGGAACGCAAGGTATCGATCCACTAGCTTCGCGGGGAACCGCGTGGTTAATTCGAGCTTCCGACGAGTAATCGTCGAGAGGACCGTTTGGTCGGACGATTGTCCATTGGCCGGCACCGTCCCAGGGCCGTTCGCAGAGCATGGAGCTGCCTAAAATGTAATGTCCAGTTAAAAATAATCATACACTAAAGCGCTGGTGTCTGTTCGGGGACAAAAAGTTTTTGCTAACGACCCGACTTTCGTACCATTCGATAGCCCCTGTAAAGTTGAGTAAAACCCCAAAATAGTAAAAATCGGACATGTACGAAAAAAGTTATGACCTGTCAAAGTTTATGCTTACATGCTATAGCGGACCCGCTATACCATGCTTCCCATGGCGGTCACGAAGGCAACGCTTCAAATGATTTACGGTCCTAGGGGATTTTCCTGCATGTAGAATCCCAAAATATCGTACATTTTTGAATAGGGGTTTTAAGGGGAGTTAGGGGGGGGGGAGGTTCATGCTTACATATTATAGCGGGCCCGCTATTGAGCGGGCATACGCTATGTGCGCGCTACATGACTACACCTGTATGCATTAACGCTGACAATGCATGCGGCAGTGCTTTCTAATGGATGCAAGGGCTCTTCAATGCGCTCAATCGTGACTCTAAAGCCCTGCGCACAGTGCCGACCCCGACTCCGGGACTCGATGTGCGCACAATGAATGTCCTCGAGTTCCAGGACTCGGGGTCGGGGTCGGCATTGTGCGCAGGTCTTAAGACATTCCGACAAGTGAAACAGAAGGCACGTGTCAATGAACCACTGTGCCTACTGCTAGAATAACCTCCGATAGCGGCGCCGCCAGCGGAGCGCGGCCAAGCCGCTAGTTGTTTGTATAATACGTACGTCCAAGGGAGATAAAAGGCCAAAATATTAATTTTCCAGAATTTTAGGCGGCCGCTAAGCACCGAAGTTTTGAATTCATAAACAAAGTTATTATTAAAAATATCAGATGACTTCCTGCGGCGGGAAGTTATCGGATGCCTTATGCGACCGACTGCAAATTAGAATTTTTAAAACAAAAACAAATCAAACAAAAAAATGAGGACAGTCTTCAGAACTCAGAAAAAAAGAAATCACTTCCGAATTCGCATTCTCGAAGTGCTTCAGGTGCAAGCTTGAAAGGATGGAACGAACATTTCCCGTTGCACGCGAGGCGTCTCCGTATCCGTCATCGCATACTTCCGGCTTAATCCGAACACGCGCGGAGGCCACCGTTCCAGACTTCGTCGTAGCGGACATAGCTAAACACAGAGGTTTATGCGGCGATCGTTGTCAAACATCGATACCGGGAACGCCACGCTTTTGACGCATCTGATGCTGCTTCCTTGCCTTAGCTTCCTTGATCTTCCGTTCCGAGCGCTGTCGTCGGAACTAAAGCAGTGTCAGTTTGAGCTGCTAGCATATAAACGACCTCAAAAAACGGGTTTAAGCTGGACGACATTGGACAATTAAAATCGGCACCAGTAACGTAATACGGCCCGAACCGTGCTGACCACGGTACGGGATCGGTACAGAGGGGGTCAGTAAGGTACGGCTCATGGCGGTGACCTTATCGCAGGTGGGCCGTTATAGAACACGGTACGGTACTAGTACGGACCGTACTAGTGCTAAATATCGAGAATACTGGAGCCGTACCAAACTCCGTACTGTCCGACCCCACCCGCACCCTAATCGTACTGTCCTGACCCATCCAAATCGCACACCTTGCCGATGGTACGGCCGTACTAGCTGTAGGGGGTAGCACGACGATTCGTGAACCGACGATTCGTGAACCGACGATTCGAGGACCGACGATTCGTGAACCGGCGATTTGGTGAACAATTTGCAACGATTCGGGAGGCTTAGGCTTAGGGATGTTTCATTAATGTTTAGGCTAGGTAAAGGGCTTATCGTTGATTCCAGAATCGGCGGTTCACGAATCGTCGATTCACGAATCGTCGGTTAACGAATCGGTTTCTCACCCTGCTTAGGAACATTCACCCGGCTTAGGAACATTAACCCGGTGTGAACGCTTAGGCTTAGTGCTGTTTGCTTGGGCTTAGGCACTTATCGGTGGTTCACGAATCGGCGGTTCACGAATCGTCGTATAACCGCTGTAGGGTTGCTGACCTTTAATCCGAGCTTTGCTACACTGACTTCCTTACCCTACCTGACATGCCCAGAGCTCCTGCCCTACCTCCAGACTCCACCGAAGAATTTCGATCTCGGTCGTCAGTCCCTCGACTTTTTCGGTGTGTGCGGCCTTCTGTTCAGCCAACGTCTTTTCGGCAACGTCCGCCTTCATCTCGGCCGCACAGCGCTCGGACTTGGCCCTACTCAGGGCTTCTTCTTGCGCCCTATGCTTCTGCTTTGCTTCGTCGAGCTGCTTTCTCAACGACTCGTCGATAGCGTCTCGCCTGCGTGGACTTTCGTCGCCCCGCTTCTCCTTTATACATCGGAGCTCTCGATGAGCGTCGTCGACGTCGTCCCGTGCACTCTTTAGCCGCCGCTTCAGGCTAAAACGACCTAGTAGATGAAGGACTCGACAGGGGGTCCCAAGGCGCCTTCCAGGAGTCGGAAAAAATGTATGTCAAAGAGGTCCAGTTTTCAATGAATTTTTGCCAATGATGCCCAAAAATCACTTTGACCACCTTACGCTCCTCCTAGCCGCTCCGCTTTTATTATGCCCGCGCCCGCTCCCAACCTCCAGGAGGGTCTCCCATTGTTCGATATTTGGAGTTGGGACCGATGGGCCTCCTGGCAGACAATCATTCTGCATTAAAGTGTGAAGATGCGCTCCTTACCGACAAATTTCTTCCTCGGCATCACGTAGCGACGAATAGCGACGAGAAGAGCTGCTCACCGCCTCGGATTTCACCACGTGCCCGCTGGACCGCCTGGAGGATGAGTGCGGAGATCGAGAACGGGACTTCGAGGCCTGAAACGTGCACTGCTCCTTCTCGTACTTCCAGGATAAAAAATCAAGTCCATTTTCCGATCGCTTCGTAAAAAATTCAGGGCGTCATCATAACAGGTCTAAGCACTCAGAGGGAAGACTCACACTTGCCTGCTGCAGTTTGTCTTCTTCGAACGCTGCCTTCTGCTGCTGTAGGTCGACGAAGACGCCCTCGAGTTCTTGTGCGCGCTGCTGGAGACGAGCTTCCTTCGCCTCCAGCTGCAGTCGGTATTCGGCGAGGATTCTCTCGTTCTGTACGTGTTGCTCGTAGTTGGGGAGCGCGTCGATACGTTCGCGTCGCTCCTCCTGAAAGTGAGCAGTCCTTGTCGAGAAGAATATTATCAAGCTCGGGCAATTATACTCCTGCCAGAAGTACTCAAGCATAAAACGTACTTACCTCCATGTTCAGCCGGTCGATAACGAGGTCTTCCCTGGCGGCGTCGACGGATCGTTGGTCAGCATTCAGCTTCTGCTCCATATCCCTGAGGCGACGTTCCTTTGTGGAGAGCTTCATTTCCTTGATCTTGATGGCCTGCCGGCGCTTGGAGATGTCCGCCTAAAGGGCGTACGTTTACAACCGGTAGCCGTATCGTACTTCGTACCATACTGACCTCTCCCGTACAGTGCCCCGTACCATGCCGACCTACTCCGACCGTACTGAGTACCTTACGGGCCGTAATACGGTACCGTACCGGCCGTACTAGTGCTTAGTAGGGGAAAATTAGTCGTATCGAACTTCGTACTGGACGGACTCGCCCGTACTGTGCGCCGTACTGGGCTGACGCTAACGTACCATACTCCGTATCGCACCAGTACGGTACGGGCCGTACTACAGTACAGATGCCGCTCCTTAATTGTCGTCGTTGATTGAACATGGACTAGTCCCTACGTGTGCTTACCTTCATCTCTGTGAGCTTCTCGCGTTCGTCATCTAGTCGGCGACGCTCTACTTCGAATATTTCCTCCGCTTCGGTTTCGAGGATTTGAGTTTGCTCGAATAGCTTCTGCAGGCCTTCTGCGAGTGTCTTCTGAGCGTCTTCTCGTGCACGTCGAGCAACATCGTTGAATCGAGCCGCCCAATCAGTCGACGAACCCGCTAGCGGAGGGGTATTGGTTACAGATCCATCAGGGGGCTTGCTGACGCCGCTGTCGCCGTTTTCTACAGACGCATTCACGAGGCTCGCAGCAGCTTTTGGCTTGTAACCGCTGACGGACGGCCGTTCCGAGGACCTCTAAAGCTTGTATGTCATAACATAGGCACTTGATTGTCCGTGAAAAATCTGATCCTGTCCGACAACAACATTCGCCCTGCGAATGTTGTTGTCAGTGCGAACTTGCGAACTTCGCACCTATTAGCCCAGCACAGATAGTGTATGTTTCTAATAACCCCATGAGTTACTGGAGGGCGGACTTATTGGAAGGCGGGAGAATATTGCTAAAATTACATTTTGCGTCTTGGGCGAGTAAGTACGTTGAACTAGTACTTACTCCTTTGGGAGCCACCGTTGAACGTACAGCAGCAGAAAGTGGCGTACAACCGTAACTAATGGCTCTCGAGATATTTGTCGGCTCCGAAACGTTTGCAGAATGCGCTTGGATACGTCCATTCGTTTGTGGAGTGACTCGAGGCGGCTCCTCGTATGCGTCCTTGGGGCAATGCGACGGCGTTTCCGATGTCGCACCCTTCATGGCTTCAGAAGGGTCAGCCTGCTTGTCGGACATCGCACTGGCCGAGTGTTGCGCTCGCGTTAAAGCCGACGAGTCGCCACTTGGCTGGCGCTTTGACGCAGTATCACGCAACTTCACGCTGGGTACGACTCTAGCGGGCACTTCAGGATGGTTATTCGTGCCGGTCGTCGTCGGCTTTATTCGTTTCGGAGCTTGCTTCGGACGATCCTGCGACGTCGATGTCGCACCCTTCCTGGCTTCAGAAGAGTCAGCCAGCTTGTCGGCCCCAGTACCGGATGAAGGGGCATTCTGGAGTTGGCTAATCTTCTCACTCTTGTCGCCGGTGCTGGCCGAAGGTGTGCGCATTTCCGTCTGTCCGTCGTTATCTAGCCGAGCGTTATCCTCAGCTTTCCGCTTACGCCCGTTGCAGTGTATGCCGATTGTCGCCGACGGATCCGACGTATGACGAGTGCTGCCAGTGCCGGCGGACGTACTAACCTGAGCTGAAACCTCTGACGTGGGAGACAATGCCCCGGCCGAAGCTGCGCACAAGGTAGAAGTCGTCGTGGACCGAACTGCGGGCAATTTCATGGAAACACTGTTGGTGACGACTGAAGGAACTACAGCTTCTGCTGCCAAGCATGAAGCTTTCCTAGTTTGAATGACCTCTGCCGTCAGCGTAGCCGTTGGTAACGCTGAAAGATCTTCCGTTTATAATGACGACAAAACGAATGGTCCTCCAGGGCGACATACTGGGGTTACTATTGCGAGAAGCATCGCTAATGCTTACCGTTTACGACAGCATCGGCTTTGACGGCTTGTTCCGAAGGTGCACACGGCGCTTCAGGTGTCTTCCAGAGGGTGCTACGCGTGTGGACCTGGCTCTTTGACGAAGCATGTTCTTGCTTGCTGCAATTAAATGAAGCTTATCACGAGAGCTGGGACAAACTCCAAAGTATCGCACTAGGNCAAAATAGACCAGACGTGTGCACAAAAGCTTGTAACTCAAGCATGGCGGATGCGATTTATTGCCCAGAAAAAGTTTTTAAGTGACTATTCGATTCCCCTTCCCCAAAAGAATAGACCGTTTTCTGCCACACTAAACACGAAAATGGCCGTAAAAATCGAAATTTGTCTTGTAAGTTTTTTAAAAGCATCATGTTTTCCACCGTTTGTTCACAGTCTCAAAACCTTTATAAGCCCCAACCAGTCTATTTGTTTTTCGGAAGTTCACCAAAAATTACAGTATTTCCCCTAACTGTGCGGCCGGTCGGTCTGTTTTTCGATGGGCCCGAGAATTGGGGCAAAATGAAAAGTTGAAAAGTGCCTCAGGTAAGGGGAAATACGGTAAGCGTATATCGTACCTAAGGTGGGGATAGCGTTAGCACCATTGCGCGTTGACGCTTTTGGAGCTTCGCACGATGTCGTCGCTGCCTTCTTGGACTGTTCCGACGATGCTGCCGGACCTTCACGCTTGGTTGGGTTACCAGCTGGCTGCTGGACGGCTCGAGCTATGACGTCAGGGGTCTTCGACGAACTCGGCGATGATGAGGAAGAGGCGCATGAAACGACGGGTCGTGCTGTTTTTGCGGAAGGATCTAAAGCTTCTGCTACTTAGACTCCGGATAATGTAGACGGTATGCTTGTATGGTGGTGTGTACTTACCGGAGACGAGTCTTGGTGTATTCTGCGATAAGCCGCCGCATAGCCCGCCACCGCCCGTGGCGCCGGCCGTCGAACCAAGCGTTGGAGCCGCTTGCTGTGAGCGGACCAGCGACGTGCCGCCAGCCGTTCCGCTTTTCCGGTGGTCCAGGTTGTCCTCCATGCGAAGCTCCTAAAGCAGTTAGTGAATTTAGTTGCCGGAAGGCAGCGCCCACCTCAAAACTTTTGCCGTCGTACTCGCGCATCGCCGTGATGCACACGTGGCGAGTGTCGATCCACTGCATCTCCTTGTTCTGCATTATCGTGTCTTTATCCCGAGGTGCGTCGAACTTGATCGTTGTGCCGGTGCGTGCGCCTAAGCATTCGTCATTGGAAGGATAAGAAGGGACTCCGAAGCTACCTTGCGCACCAGCGATGCCGCTGCGGAATAGTCCCGTGGACGGCGTCGTAGTGCTGAACGCATTCTGCTGACTGCTGCCGAACAGCGAGGGCTTGTTCTGCTCGAAAAGGTCGCCGCTTGAAGCCATCGTGCCGGTGTTATCCTTGGAGCCTAAATCGAACTCGTATCAATCGACAGGAAACGTACGATTTGAGGTTGGTAAACAGGGCGTTGTAGACTTGGCGAGCGTTGTAGACCCCGTACCGTTCTCCGTTCCATACTGACCACCCCGTTCAGTACTCGGTTCATATTGACCCTCCTAGTACCGTTTTCCGTTCAGTAGAGTACGGTACTGAAAATGGAACGGCGAAAAAACATAATTTTCTCCGTGCTATTTTCCGCTATTACGGCACTAACGGCGTCAATTTCCGAGCCCTGCCGTACTTCGTCTCGTACGAGTATGGAACGGAGTACGGCCTCGTTTTGGTCCCCTGCCGTGCCGTATTCAACGCCGGTAAAAATGGAAGACGTAACGGAACGAACAACGGTACGGCCCCTCAAGTCTAGGATGTTGCTTTAAAAGTAAGCAACTCGTTTCGATCAACGTTTCATGATGGAACTAATGAATTACCATGTTAAACATGCACTAAGCAATCCAAATAACTTACGCCCGTCCGACGTTTCCTACGAAAATACATTCCAGTACGGGGGACAGCGCCGTACGTTCGGCTTAGATTTCGCTATGTGGCGGATGAGGGAAGTCGTTTATAAGATGCTTAAGAACGAGCTCTTTAGAACGGAATGTCGTGTCTTGTGCCATTCTATGGAGACTGTGTCCAAAATTCATGGGATTTTTGCAGTGGTCTCAAATAAACCCCGAATGAAATGTACAAAGTTTGGCCTGAAGAATGAGGCATAAATTGTCATTACCCGTTTCAGGGGCATTACTGACGCTGCTAATTGGCGAGGCACACGTAGCATCCTTTTCCTCCGTCTTCGAATTCGGTTGAGGTATCGAAGGATCCGGATGGAACTTCGGCTTGACGGGGCTGAGAGTGAACTCGAATGGAGCTACCGGTGGTTGAACGCTGGTCTTGCTCGTAATGAAACGAAACGACGGCAACGCAGTCGTACTGGATGCTCCACTCGTTCCTGACTGCGACGTTCCTAGCGGAGCTAAAGTGGCTTACTCGAAGGGAAGCTTCTTGACGGTATGAGTCTTGCGCGTTACGTGTCTGGGGAGCACCGACATTTATTTTAAGAAGCTTTATAAAATAGAAAAGTCGATGCCAAAAACCTTATCTTCGAAAATCGAAAGCAGTTGGTATGCCAAACGGTCCAAAGTTGAAACCAGGATGGGACCGAATCTCGATCTCGGAAAACCGAGAGTCTCGGTGCATTTTGGTGGTCTTGGTCTCGGCCAAAAAAAGCAAAAAAGAACCAAACCAAAATTTTTTGAAGTCCCGGTTTTCCGAGAATCTCGGTGCATTTTGCTGGTCTCGGTTGATTTTCGCACTCTCGGTCTCGGTTTTAATTTTAAGATCCTGCATCCCTGGTTGAAACTGAATGGGGTGTTCCTTTTTGAACGGGGCCATCTGGAGCCGGGTCTGCGTACGCTCACTGTTGCCTAATAAGCATTGGCGGGTAAGGCCCGCATGGGGCGATATCAGCGACCGTGTGACCGAAAACTTAAGTGATAATGGTGTAATAAGCTCTAGGGACACATGCTGTGCATAATGTAGTGCTTGCTTTTATGAAACGACTTTGAAAGGACAACAGATTTTGGAGCTTATTCCCAAAAAATGGCTAAGAACTACAAATCTTTGCGAGCAACACTGGGTTGGTTACCTGTGAACTGCACTGCGCAGAGAGCCTCATGATGGGCTCCGGAGCACTTCAGGCAACGGCGGTCGTTTGGGCAAAGTCCGACGTGATCAAGGTCCGTCGCGTCCAAACACTGCGTGCATCGATTCAAAGACCGCACTCGAGACTGGCGCTCATCCGGCGTGCGATACTTAGTACACGAGAGTTCTGGATGAGCTTCGGCGCAGAGCCGACACGGCGGGAAGAGAACGTTCATCTAAGCAAAAATGCAAAGCGCATGATAAATCTGCGAATTAGCAAATGGGCCAATAACCGACTGCTGAGCCGAGCTGATCCCACCCGGTCCGAGTTGGCCAAAAATGCTCGGCTCAGAGCCGAGCTGATCCCACCCGATCCGAGTTGCCCAAGAATGCTGAGACGTTAACACTAAAAACGGCACGGCTCGGCTCAGAGCCGAGCTGATCCCACCCGATCCGAGTTGCCCAAGAATGCTGAGACGTTAATACTAAAACGGCACGGCTCGGCTCTGCATAAAACACGGCCTTCTTAGTGCCGAGGCGAGTAGCCGAGTTGAGATGTCACCCCCGAGCCGGGTGCCGAGCCGTAAAGCTCGGCAAAACGACAAGGCTCAGGGTGCACCTCTTATTCAAACGGATAAAAGTTTCATGACCTGTCAAGGAATAGGTAGAGCCGTAATACCAATCGGCTGTAGGAAAAATTTAATGGTCCCAAAGCGAACCAATTTTAGGAAACGATATAAGTACTGTTTAAACGGAGGTAAGCAAGAAGAAAGAAAAAGATCGATGAAGTCGTAAAAGGTTTCGGTCGGTCATTGGTCTTTTTGTTTGCTCAGGCCGAGAATCGTAAAGACACTCTGAACGGAACTAGACCACTTTCGCTTTTTCGGAGATTACATCGTAGGTTCTACGAAAATTAAGTATATTAGCGATGCTATGATGTGAAGGAATCTCTGTTCAAACAAGCCAAAAAAATAAGAGGAGCACGTAATAATTTCCGTCGCGTTGAGTCATTCAATTAATTGAGAATGTCGAACCGTTGAATGAACCGGGTCTTATTGCGCGCGGGAACGCCAATATGGAACTGCCCACAGGTGGCCGTTGAGGAGGATGACCTTGAGTGGGTCGACCGGTAGCCAGCAAACCCTGCCGCCGGTGGTCTCGGTTCGTGGAGAGAGGCGTCATAACTGTGCGACTTTCGCCAAAAGGTCGATTAACGAAGCGATATGAAGATGATCTCCGCACGGACGAATTGTTCACGCGGCGCTTGTCCACGTCGTAAACGGTGCCCTCAGACGGCCGACATGAACAAAAGCCCACAACCGTTAACTGAAGTTTTGCATGGCCACCGCGCTAACTTTGACCCTCTCAGAGCGGCCGCATATTACCGTCAAAAACTAGCGGCTAGACCGCGCTTCGCGCGGCCGATGCCGCTATGCAAGAAACTGTCTCGAGCAAGCACAACAGTTGAGCTAGTACTCCGAATCAGTACTGATATAACTCGCCTTTAAGGCGAATGTGAAATATATGTTTTCCATAGGACATCAATGCCATGCTCATTCGAATCGTCATTCAATTTTAGAGTCATGTGCAAGTTTTGGGGCGCCAAGCGCGTCTACTCATACTGAGCAGGCGCGGAAAAGTCAGTTCAGCGAGGACGGGAGCGCCCAGAAAAAGTGGGTAACGTATAATAAAAAAAAAATCAATGTAGATTTGCACTGGGGCTGTCCAAAGGGGTCGTAGGCCAAAAACAAATTTTAGAGTTGTGCTCAGAAAACGCAGGGCTTTCGTTTAAGCCGTAACTTGGCATTCAAGTATGACATTTCAAAAATCGCCATTTTGGGGGTTTTACCCCCTTTAAGGGTACCAAAAGGGGGCGTAAGCCAAAAAAGGAATAATGTTTTGTACTCAGAATTCAAGGGCTTTTATATGAGGTACTACACGATGCCCCAGCATGATCTTGTAAAATCACCATTTTGGGGAGGGGTACGAATTTTGGAATTTTTTAAAGGGGGAATTTTGAAAAACTAAAAAAGACCCCTCTTCGTTATAGCAGAAAACTACCGTGTACAAAAAATTGCGAATTTCCGTTGGCATTAAAGGGGTTAAAAGTGCCCGGAAGGACGGACATACATACGCGTTGCGCTTTAGTAGGTAAGGATAGGTCCAACCAGACTGTATTCGATCAAGAATGCCTAACCGCAAGGGAACTTGCGAAACTAGTGTGAGTGGACACTGTGAACTTTTAAGAACGTCTGCGCCTTTACCCACCATAAGGTGTCGCACAGTTCAGAATTCCCCCTCGCGTGTCTTGCTGCTAAAAAGGTTTGGACACGGGAAAGCATCAATGCCAAGTGGCAGCAAACTTGCACTTTTCCTAACCGCCATTACGGGCAAAGTTGCCGCCATAAATAGGCATAACTTACCGACACTGCGTAGTCCTTGCCTACGGCTGTAACCAACGGACAAAAGAAACTCGAACAAGCTAGCGGCGAACCATGATTGGAACTCAGCTCAAGTCGGGCGCGGTTTTTAACCCGTACTACCCCTAGTTACACCTGTCCTGTTTGTAGAACAGACAAACGCATGAGATGTGGCGTGTCTGTCTGACAGCCTTAAGGCCGACCCCGTGGAGTAGGGAGTACTGACTCACTACCCTGCCTCTTTCTGTAGGTAGTGAGCACCGACTCGCTATTCTGCATGCCTCTTTCTGTAAATCATTATTCCTTTACCACAACTGACTAGGCTACAAACAAGTGGCGCACAGCGAAACGTTTTTCTCCGCTTTAAAAGAGTTGCCGACTGGAACGGAACGGGTTTCGCGGGTAACTGATGAGAGCACGAAAGCTAACTGGTAGGCTTTTCTTCAAACACTCGGTAGATTTCAGTGTTTGAATGAAAGGGGAATGGAAATTTCGGCAGAGTGTCCGAGAATTTTTGGCTTTAACACAGGCCTTCCTGCAGACCCCTAGGTCAGCAACAGGTAGCAGTCTTCTTTANTGCATGGTCGGCTCGGCATAAAACACTGCCTTTTTAGTGCCGAACCCAGTAGCCGAGTTGAAATGCCCCCCGAGCCGAATTCCGAGCCGTAAAAGTCGGCAAAACGACTCGGCAAGGCTTGGGGTGCACCTCTAATTCAAAAGGATAAAAGTTTCGTGACCAGTCAAGAAAAAATTAAGCCGTAATACTAATCGTCTGTAGGAAACACTTCATTTCCTCAAAGCTAATCAATTTTAGGAAACGATATTAGTACTGTTTATGACGGAAGTAAGCAAGAAGAAAAGGAAGAGATCGATGAAGTCGTAAAAGGTTTCGGTCGGTGATTGGTCTTTTTGTTTGCTTAGGCCGAGAATCGCAAAGATATGTCTGAACGGAACTACACCACTTTCGCTTTTTCGGAAGAAACCGTCGTAGGTACTACGGAAATTATGTGTTTTAGCGATACTATGATCAGAAGGAATCTCTGTTCAAACAAGCCAACAAAATAAGAGGAGCACATAATACTGGCAGTCGCGTTGAGTCATTCAGTTAATCGAGAATGTCGAACCGTCGAATGAACCGGGTCTTATTGCGCGCGGGAACGCCAATATGGAACGAGTCCCCACAGGTGTCCGCTGAGGAGGATGACCTTGAGTGGGTCGACCGGTAGCCAGCAAACCCTGCCGCCGGTGGTCTCTTTTCGTGGAAAGAGGCGTCATAAGTGTGTGACTTTCGCCAAAAGGTCGATTAACGAAGCGATATGAAGATGAGAGCCGAACGGACGAATTCTTTACGCGGCGCGTGTCCACATCTTTAACGGTATCCCCACTCTGTGGACACGACAATCGCAGCAACGTACCGGCGTTTCTGGAAAAAGCCCACAACCGTTAACTGAAGCTTTGCGTGGCCACTGCGTCAAGTTTCACCTTCTCAGAGCGACAGCCAAAAATAGGTCCAACTAGTCTATAATCGAGCAAGAATACCTTACCGCAAGGGAAATTGCGAAGCCAATGTAGAGTATGCGTGAACCCTTTAAGAGCGTCTGCGCCTTTACCCACCATGCGGTGCCGCACAGTTCAGAATTCCCCTAGCGCGTCTCGCCGCTCAGAAAGGCCTGGCCACGGGACTACTATCAATGTTGCTAGTTGCCGACTGGAGCGGAACGGGATTAGCGGGTAATCGATGAGAGAACGAAAGGTAACGGGTACGCTTTTCATTCAACAACTGGGTAGACTCAGTGGTTAAAAGAAAAGGGAACGCAAATTTCGGCAGAGTGTTCGAGCATTTCTGGCTATGACGGGCCTTCCTGCGGACCCTGAGGTCAGCAACAGGGGCACTCTTGTTATCGTTACCCCCCCCCCCCAAGTGAGTGGGCCTATCGTGCCAGGATTAAAGGACGGCAAACCCCACTCGTACCGTACTGCCGTACCGTGCAGCGTACCGATAGTACGGCAGTACGGTACGGTACGGGCCGTAATACGGTACGAGTGGCGACCTTTAGCCAGGATCCACGTGTGCAATGTGATCTCTGAGTTCGTACGTGCCAAAGGAGCAAAATGAGATTGACGTCGACTAGGCTGACAGGCTTACAGATGGTGATTATCTGCTCGTCCAACCGCTCTTCAAGTGACGATTCGATGAATCTGATACAACAACCCGCTTAGTTCAGTGAGCGTCCCGCCGCGTATGCCGGAAGTTCTAAGAAATTCGGTGCAGAGAAACGAATTTTTTCGATCGTACAGATGGTATGGGATCAGCGTACCCATTCAGTACCGTGTAAGGATCGTCACTCGGCACCCGTACCGTTCCCCGCACAACACTGAACCTCCCGTACCGTACTCTACAGGGTGTCAGCGTACCGTACCGTGCAGTACGTGACGGTACTAGTACAGGCCGTACTAGCGTTAAATATCGAGAAAAATGGAGCCGTACTTCCCGCCTCACCCGTACCGTTAGCCGTACTAGCATGACCCGCCCGTACCGTGCTCCAAACCGAGGACACGGCAGTACGCGACGTCACGGCCCTACCACCTTTACGGTTTCCGATCTTTAGTACCATACCCCTTCCGTCCAACCGTATGGCCTGAACGGCTCGTGTGGGCCGCGTAATAGCGCTACGGCTAACGATCCCTACTAGACATACCGTACATTTGCTTTAAAATCAACCGGAAGGGGGGCTTCTTAAGTTAGGTAATTTAGAGTGCACTGCCTGGCCGGTTTTTCATGCGCAATCTTAACTAATTTTATGGTTTCACAATGTTCTTCCGCATGAATCTTCATATCACAACGATCGCCGTTTCACGGTTGCGACCTCACGGGCACCATTTTATGCGCACTCCCGTTTTGGCTTCATAAGCCGATTTTGTCTTGCGTAAAGTGAGCTTATTGCGGGTGTAATCCGACGATCCTCTCTGTCTTATGGTAGGCCACCGTACGTCTTCTTGTTAACGACTCAAAATGATGATTTGCTGCGGAAATACCTCGTGCTACAGAAGCATTCTGTCTTAACACGTTACCCGTCCAGTTCATTCTCGCTCTCTGTGATTGCCTTTGGCAAAAAAAAAGACGTACTATTTTAGCTGGGTTCATCGACCAAGGTGTACCGGAATTGTTCTTCTCATATTCCGACGGTTTTCTCTTTTCGAATCCCGAACAAGCTCCAAAATCCCACATTCCGAATTGCATTTAAAATGTCCTTCCCTAGGCTTCACACAAGCAAGATTCCAGTGTTTCCAGAGTTGTCGTGATTTTTTCTTATTAGAGTTGTTTCGCCCGTGTCGGGTGGTTCCTTAGGTATTTCTTTTTGTGCCGCACTCAACATCAGATGCATTAATCGTTAAAAAATTTACAGGTTTAGCGTTGACGCATCTACTCCAACTTTTGAGGAAGGCAGCCGAATCGCCTTCGTGGGCTCCTTGTTCTAAGCACTCCTCGAACTTCAAGCCTCTGCCTTAGCGGACCGTCCACAACCCGTAGGGGAGCGTCCAGAAAGTATGTGAACCTCACATGGGGGGAAGGGGAGTCAATGAATTGTTCACAGTTGTTCACAGAGGGGCGAGGGGGCTCAATGGTGTGTTCACGTGAACACCAGGAGAATGAACTATGCGCGCCTCAAGCGCAGATTCATTATATTTGTGAATCTAACCTAGGCTTACAGCGCTATATAAGTGTTCTCACTGTCAAGTGACTCTTTTGCGGTTTTATTTAACGGCAGAATAATGTTACTCCAAGTAAAAACTCTAAAAAAATTCCGGAACTTGTACTGCTTGTAGTGGGATCAGAATTTTTGTGAACATACAGGGGAGGGGAGGGGGGCCGAGCCGATGTTCACAATTGTTCACATAGGGGGAGGGGTGTCCAAAAATCGCTTTGTGAGTTCACATACTTTCTGGACAATCCCTAGTCATCAGTCACTTTTCTGGTACCTCCTCCACATGGGTTATTGCAAATTTGTCAATTACATCCCAAATGCAGACAAAAAGGCCCGCTCAGGTCGATAACAACAACGCGGCCTTGTTTTCGCGGCCTCATGCGGTGGCTGAGCGGGGGCCTTGAGCACTCACTAACTCCATTGGTGATTATAGCCTTGACGATGATTCTCTTCCACTAAGCCACGGAGACCACGATCTCGGTTGTCTTATTCTCGATTTGCCTCCTTTTGCTTGCATCCAGCTGATTTCTCGCAGGAAGCTGCGACAGTATCCCTTGAGCTGCTCGAATCTCGCTAGTTCCTCGTGATTCACTATCGAGTCTTTTACATTTTATGCGCATAATTACGATATCGCTCTTCACATGGCTTCCTTGGGACACGCTGATCGTTCCTGTTTAATTATTCCTAATTTTGCTGGTCGTTTCATGCTGCCTCCGCAGTGGACTGAAGTCAGGCTCGATGGAAATTCACCGGGCGACGCTAGGCCATAGAACCGTAAAAAGCGGAAGCACGCTTCACGGCATCTGCGCGACCCACCTTCACGTGGTTTTGCTAAGCGCCGCTTATCATTTAGGTTAGGGTCGAAAGGAGAAAATTAGCGGATCAAATTGTTTTCCTCCGTCTTACGTCCCCGTACAGCGTCCGGGCAAAGCCTCTTTTGGGATATACAAGTCCGCAACAAATCCGGGTTTAATCCGCGGAAGCGGAACTACTCACCTTAGTGCATGCAAAGTTCGCATTCCATCTCATACCGTAGTCCAGGTGGCAGATCCGGTCGCTGGCAACACAAATTTCGCTCTTTGTTGGAATTAGACTAAATATGGCATAAATTCGCGTTGGCGGCGCCTAGCCCTAGCTGCAGGACATTCTCCCTTCTGTTAAATATCGGAATCGACACTTTTTATTTGTCTGGACTCTGAGATCGATAGTCCGAGACATTCTTCGCTTGTACCAATCTTATTAAGCAATAGCCAGGCCTCCTCGATGCCGGTCGTCGAATGATTGGCGTGTCAGGCCAAAGTGTTGGACCCAATCTTGCATTCCATCCTCGCTTCCTTTTAATCAAACTACTAGCGGCTAGGCTGCGCTTCGCGCAGCCCACGCCGCTATCGGGGATTACTTCTACCAAGCAGATACATACTTACACAGACTTTACAATTTAAAGCATAGCGTGTAGCTACTATGCGTCGTAAAGTTATCTTGTTTTCGTCACGTTAGCGCATGCATCTTTGCGTCGCTCCATGCACCATAGTCCTATGAAGATTACTTCGTTCTAAAAAAAACAAAAATTAGCGGACTGCGTGAATAAGGAACAGTATGCATATGGGGGTACGAAATGCGCACACGGTACGGCCATGTCGGGGTTTTAACCCATTTTTAGAGGGGCCAAAAGGCGTTTGAGCCGAAAAGACCCGGACGGCCTCACATAATCACCGTTTTGGGTTTTGATCTCCCTCTTAGGGCGCCAAAAGGAGGGTTTAAGCCGAAACAAATATTAACTCGTTTTATGATTTTTCAAGCTCTACCCATTGATATCAAAGTTGTCTTCGGAGCTTAAAAATTTTTGGCGACGGGCAATCCGACAGGTGCGCTTCAGTAAGTAAGGATCTCTATAGCCGACAACAATTCCCGTTATGCTTCAGATTTTGTCTCTTACCTTTTTTTAAAAAGAATCGTCGACAGTTAGCGAATATTAGCTCGTTTTATAGAGGAGAAAAATCTCTACAAAGTTCTTCATTTGAATCTTAGGCGTTGGCGCATTCAGCTCTGAAAAGACAAAGAGGACTCGACATAGGTGGGCGCTCCGATTCCGGCGATGCCCCAGTTTTTATCCATTAACTTTTCTCAAACCCATCGTAATCGGATTATTTTTAGCTCATTTTAAAGAGAAGAAGAAATCTATAAAGTTAAGTTCTATATTTTAATCCAGAAATTTGGCGCGATTGGCACTGAAAAAAACAAATAGAAACGGCCAAAAGCGCGCACGCGCTCTCTCAGCACGCAGGCATTCGCTCTCTCGCTTGCCACACTATCTCGCCACGCTCGCACTCTCGCGCCCTCTCGCCATGCACACTCTCTTGCCGCTTACACACGCGTGCTCTCTCGCCGCCCGCGCCCGCTTTTTACAAAAGGGGCTATTTATTTTAGAGGTGAAAACGGGCGAAATTTCACAAAAATAAAAAAGACCCGTCTTCATTTTAGTCTCAAGCACCCCTGTGCAAAAAAACCAGGGTTTTGCAGCTTCGTTGGAGGTGCTAAAAGTGCGCGGAAAGACGTACATACCATACGCAGTGCGCTTTAGTAAGTAAGGATGGCGGAAAAACGGTAATTGGCCAATTTCCGTTGTTTAAAAAATCGTTACAATTCGAAAACATAACGAATTCATACGAAACTTTAAACTATTCGACAGTTTTTCAAGGGCTATCGAATGGTACTAAATCTAGTTGGGTATCTCGAAATCTAGGCACGGGAAAAAATACAAGAACAGTGGAAAATGCCAAAATTCCAACCACTGTAAAATTCGTGAAAATTGTAGAAGACGTTTTGAGCCAAAACAAATATAAACTCGTTTCACAGTTTTTCGAGCTCTATCGAACGATACCAAACTTGGACCCCGGGCGTGAAATTCGTTCGGACCCACGGACAGACGGGTGCGCTTTAGTAGGTAAGGATCGGTACACAAATCCGGGTTCATCTGGCTACTGGTGAGACTACGATGGCTTCGCTAAGAGGAGACTACCTGTAAAAGAGGTACGATCGCCCCTTGCTAAGCTACCGTAGCGGCTCACAAGAGTGTCTTAATTCGCTTCTAGGTACCTAGCTCCTTAGCAGGCTTCAGATGTCGACTGCAGTTTGGTGTATATCTGGGTCCTTGTTTCATAGTCCCATGCGCGCTTCCCACTCTGGGCATAGGGCGTCCGATTGACGTTCGCTTTCCGGTCTGTAACTCTGGAGCACCTCAGAAGCGTCGCATGGCTTCGTCGGCAGTGGCGGTCCTGGAAAAGGCTACGTGTTTGCCCCCGTAGGGCGCAGCAATCTTTTAGACGCTCCAAGCAGTGTATGTGGAAAGCTTCAGAGCTTCTCATGGGCCGCCCCGCTGATTCATTCGGGCACATCGTTGCACAAAACGGCGTGACGTATTCTGGTCGTTTTATGACCCTATCGACGCACATCGCCGTTCTTCCGCTTGCTTTGCACAAGGTAAGAATCATCATTGTGCACGAATGATCCAAATACCAGGGCAGGATTCGGAGCAGAATCTTGCACAGATTGTTGTTCTCTCTACGAGCACACAAATCGAGCCGCATTACGTGCAGCTGCAAAAGTGCAAACAACCGAAGAGAGCGATCGTTGAGAGCACAAACATCTTTAACGGTTTCCTTTGTTCGGCCGGGCATCATGGTTTACATTGTGAACGACTTAATCGGGACCACTGATATGAATGTTGTCGTCGGGTCATCAGAGTTATGCAATTATGATGCAAACAGGGATGGTTGCCTACCTATGTCTTTGGCCTTATGTTCTCTGCAAAACTGTCGCGCAGAACGTGACACTTTGATTGCGTTCGGAACGCTGCTTGCTTGTGTAACCGTGTCTTTATCGAGAGGGCTTTCAAACGTCCTAGCTTCTTGTATTCCCCGTCTCCATATGTGCCTTTCCGAATCCAGAAAGCCACACCGGGACTTCAGACTTAGTCGTTTCGGAGCCTTCGGATCTGAATTAAGAATCTCACTAAATACTTTGTCGGGCGTACTGGACCAGTGGATCTTGTACATTATAAGGGGAGGGGAGTTCAGGGGTAATTTGGCACCTTCAGTCCACCTCCCCCACCGACGTATCCTGCAAATTGGTCAAAATATCCATTTTATACCCCCCCCCCCTAAAATGTACCAGATCCGGAGCAGCGGTAGTTACTTGGTGCGAATGGCCCAGATCAGACGACACCAGGGGTCTTCAGTTAGATATTTCACGCTTATTGTCTCCTGCGCGGAACAAACACGGTTGCCCTAGGCTGCTCTGAATGGTGGCGCTGTATGATTTGCGCATTGTAGCGGACGTACGCATTTTTTTGCGGCAACCCTAACCAAAATCGAAATTCGGCCGAACGCCCCTGCGTTGAAGAGAGTGCGTTCTTTGCTGCACATGGTTAGCCGCTTGTAGTCGCATCCGCTTGCGAGCGAGTTTTTTTCTCTTGTTTACCCTCCGCGAACGTCAATTGCTTATTCACGGCGCAAAGTGCTTGGCATTTAATCCAGTGTTTTGCGGGCCTAGACGAAAACAAGTTGTGATAGGCTATGCCGCTTAAGGCGTTGGATTAATTACGAAAATTATGACAAAGTGTTCGATGAGCGATTAAGTGGCACGTTTGGTCATGATCAAGAGCTCAGACCATTGTGAAAGGCATAAAGATTGACCCCTTTCGGCGAAATAATCCGTTTCACCGGCCAAAGTTCTTCTTAGTCTGGGCTATATAAGCAAACTAAAAGTGCCAGTATTTCCTTTGATATGGTTTTGTTCAGCCCGCAATATTTCGTACCACGATAGCCGGGATGGGCATTAGAAACCTAAAATTTTGGTAGCGGACCCGGCCCGCTTATCCATAAGTCCTTTGCTGTCTCGGACAGCTTCGCCCATAGGGGAACAAAACACTTCAGAAAAGCGACGTCAGTTCGGTGATAACTTGTCTAGCCCGGGATCAGGGCTACGCTTTTGTGGGAGAGTCACCCACAAGAACAAACAATCGACCCTATACTTTGCCGGCAAGTCACAGGCACGCTACGTGCGTCTTCTTCCATCCGTGCGCTAGCCAATGTGCTTCGTGCCGACGCTTCTCACGTGGCACCACTCCGTGCAACCTAACCTGAAGTACACGAATACAGAAAAATCTCGCTCGGTTTTTCCAATGCTTTCGCAGAGTTTTTATTAGCCTCTTGCACATTATTTCGTGGTGGTGAAGCTCGTGTTTCGGACCCATACAATCGGCTTAAGTCATCAGGTCGGCTACACGTCAATTGGGTAAACGCCAATTGGGTAAACGTCAATTACGTAAACGCCAATTGGGTAAACGACAACTGGGTAAAAAAAACTGGGTAAACGACAACTGGATAAAAGCAGTAAAAAGCCGCTTAAGTGCACTATGATATCTCCTACCTAAAGTAAGCGCACTTGTTGACGTTCAAGGCAACCAAGGTTTATCTTACAGGTCCTGCATGAATTTACGACAAATTAAAGCAGTGGGGTGAAACAAGCTCCTGGAGCCACAGGACGTGCATAGTAGCAAGAAAAAAGACAGGCAGAATGGGTTTTGATAATATTAATAAATGTTTCTGCTTACCGAAATGTTGATTTTTCGATTTATTTTTTTTTGCCCATTTGTCGTTTACCCAGTTTTTTTACCCAATTGTCGTTTACCCGATTGACGTTTACCCAATTGACGTTTACCCAATTGACGTCTTACCATCAGGTCTCTTAACTATACTTCTTATCGTAGGTGGAGTCTCGCTGCCAATCATGGAATAATTTTTATTCGGTTCCGATACTTTGTGCTGTCGCAATCGTCCGTGCATTTCTAGTCTGAACCGAGCAACGTAGCTGAGCAACCAATTTTTATTTGTTCTCGGTGACGCAAAGTGCAAGCTGCCATCTCTTTGGTCCACGTAGCCGTTAGCCGCCGCTGAGGGTGCGGCCACAGGTCCGGGAACGATTCTGGAGAGCACACAGCCTCTTGTAGGCAGAGAGTGTGTGTGGGGCAGACAGAAACTCGTCACTTTAGTCAGGACGGAGCGTGAATCATTTGGCAGCTTTGCACACACTTTTCTGCTAAGCAGACTAACGCCTTCGGGCAACGTTGCGGGCTTGCCCGACGTGATCGGTTGAAGCGGTCGATCGGGTACGTTGTCAGGTTTATATTTTTTTGTTTTGTTCTTGGAATATTCTATAGTTCTCTTGACCTTGTCGTGAGCAGTCCTTGACGATAATAACCTTCCAATGCTGTGAAGCACGCGGAGCCGGACCGGATATGATGATAACAAGATGTGCTTAGACTAGTGTCGCAAGCCAGTCGGTGCGATCGTTAAAAGCGAGCCGGTATGTTCAGCCCCAGCCCTCACCTTTGTGCTTTCCAGACGAACTACTATCACCTTATTTTCGGTTTTTCCGAATGGAAAACGCCCAATCTAGTGCGCGCTTCGGATCCAGTGTGAATTCCGGTCATTAGTCATTTTGGTCTTGCTTTAGTGAAACTTCGAAGGGGGAGATCTTGAGTGGTCAGCTTCACGTAGGTGAGCAAATAATGCAACCGCTCCATGCGGACGCTAAGCACATCGTAGGGTGGTCAAAATGCTGCTAGTACCTCTAAGTGAACTTAACGAGGCTTACGAAGCTGACGGGTTTACTTTATTTCGGGTCCGACGGCTTGATTATGGCTAAAGAACTGCAACATGTCATGATTATTAAGCTCCACTTGACGCATCAGTGGACTGTTTGCGAAGCAGACGTGATTTTGATCGCCCAAAACGTAGCTTCGGTCGATCAACCGAATTTATTGCTGCCTTCTTCCGGACCCGCCTCGTCCGGATGTCGTAGGCTACAGGACGGGCTACACCCTCAGCACAAAAGTTCGCAAACACCAGCGTCTAGGATGCGTGCCTATCCTTACCAACGCTTTCCAGCCTCTTTTCCAGACAGCTGACAGGATGATTATGTATGAGTGTAGTAGACCGGAAATTGCAGGCGATCCGATAAGTTGCGAACCCTTTTTTCATCGCGTTCACATTGCTTGGCGATTTGCGTACCGTGCTCGTAGAGTTCAAACAGCAGGCCTAAATTAGACATGCCGTGTACCCCCACGCATCCAACTCCGTTGCGTAATGGCCTCCCCACGTACCGTTTTCGAGTACGGCCCGGAAAACGGAACGACAAAAAGCCTTTTTCTGTGCCGTTATTGACTAAATGGGGACGAACGGCATCAGTCTTCGACCAGCTCCGTACTCCATTCCGTAC
This sequence comes from Aphelenchus avenae, assembly GCA_020875895.1. NCBI lineage: Eukaryota > Metazoa > Nematoda > Chromadorea > Rhabditida > Aphelenchidae > Aphelenchus > Aphelenchus avenae. The sequence continues at coordinate 372,944 of JNEY01000079.1, read as the reverse complement.
CAGTCGGAATGGAATACGACCCGTTTCACATTCCTGCCGTTCCAACCCGTCCCGTTAAAACGGCAAGGCACATAGTACGATACTGTACGGCCCGCCAAGCCTAGTCTAAATCCGGCTCAACAGTGCTTTAGGCACACCATCGTCTTGCTTGTTCGGTACAAAATTGGCATCATGAAGGACGATATTGCCTGCCAACTGCGGTGCTAATTAGGTGGGGGACGTTCTTAACGATTGCCTGGCCCAGTGACTATTCTTCTGCCTGGGCTCCGCGGTTTTGGTTCTAATTTTGCCTGCCCAAGGCTTACAGAATCTTCTTCATATTCTAGTTCATTTGAAGTTTCCGCGAAGCATGCGTGGGTTCCGCCCGATCTCTTGCTCCCGCCAATGTTCCGCCGATATCTGCCTGCGGCTTATTTTTCCTAACTCTCCCTAACACTTTGTTCCGCATTTCGGTTCAGTCGGCCGCCGCCGGCAGCGTGCGGGCGGACTGTGAAAATGTACATTTGATCAAATTGATCGCCGCGTGCAGTTCACCCCTGTCTGCTTTGAGCGACAAGCGCGACACTGATAACGCTCATTCGACGCGTGAAACTTCCTACTCGGATTCGGCGGCGGTTGTTTGTCTCGCCTTCTGGTCTCCTGATCTGCTGATTCGACCACGGGCTCACGATGTGATCATTGCGTACCCTGAGAGAAGCGATAACAGTGTCTCCGTGTTCGGAGCACGAATTGAATTCTAAGAAGTACAGTTGCCAGTTCGGCATGCTGTTCAGACTGTAGGCCGACGCCTAGGGCATTTTGTGATCATTTATGATCATTTTCATAGAATGAACGTGCCCAATGACGCACGGTCCTTTGCCTTTATTTCTGGGTGAGAAGCTTCACATTAGCTTACGTAATCATATTGCTCGCTTATCAACCTGCGAAGATTGACGGTCCTTTCCCTGAAGGACATCCCCGAAGAGTTTCGAATAACTTCCAGAGTGTCGTGTGAACGACTTTGAGGACTCGCAAAAAGGATAGGAATGAATTCGGTTTCAGTTAGAAAGGGCGGAACAAGGTCTGAAAATGTACGAAGTGGATACCGAGCTAGCTAAGACAACCGAGAGTCAGCCCGAACCCCGACTCGTGTCAGGGCAAATCAGCTTTCACATTGATAGCAGACGCTCTCAGTGCCTGCACTGATTTCCTATCAGGCATCATGGCTGGCGCTGACGTTTGATGCTTCACTTTTAGCTTAGCTGTGGGCTTGGCACATGCTGTCGATCAATCTCTGTTGTCGCATCGCACACGCAACGCATCATTATGTGCATTTTAAGCACCCATCGCATTGGCGTCGATCGTTCATTTCGCAGCTTTGCCTGCTGTCACGCAGCTTCAGCGCCTTTCTCGACGTTTATCTCTTCGCAGACCGTATACGTGTTGACAATACCGTTTGCACGTTCTCTTACGTTTTTACGGTTCTCTGTCTAAGTTCATGTATGAAGCGCTTGCATTTTGTTCTCGCAACCGCATCGCTAGCGCAGAGATCACATCTCGATCCGTGCTCTCGCGCTCCGTGGGTCCGACCTGATTTTAGTCTTGAAAACAAAGAAGACAAATGACTTCTTTTGCGTCAACTGATCAGGTCAAGTTTTAGCGTAACCTCCGGGATTAGGCTTAGCTCAATGAGTTCTTGTCGTGCGATCATCCAAGCATTTGGCCCTGTTGGCATCGTTCTCATGTAGTTTCAAAAAATACCTTCAAGTGCACGGTGACATAAGGTCACCCCGGTGGATCGTATCAGTGCCGATCTCAACGTACGTGACCGTGAGCATCGTGCGCATGGGTCGAACCGCTAAGCCCTTTCCATCCATTCCATGTTCCATGTACCGAGGTTTGACGACAGCACCGCACTTGATAACCCATATCACAGTACGACAGCGCAACGCATTCTCTACTTTCCAGATTTTGATCAGGTTAGATCGGTAACTCTTACTCCCATTTTACTCCCACTACATGGCGGTGACTTCCGGGACCCATTCATCTTATGTCATCTCACTCCGCCCTAAGTAAGTCTGGACAAACATCTAGAACAACGGTACCGCTTCCTGCTCCCATCAATCTCGCCGGGAGGCGTAGTTCGACCGGTTACCGACTGGCAGAGACCGTTGACCGGGGATAAATTTGGAACATTTCGCGTACGTGAAGTGATTTGTTGATTTCTTGGTTCCACCTCGCGCGCGCTTTCGTCGTTGATCGCCGGCCACACTTCCGGTGCGCTTCCACCAAAGTGTCGATCTTCCTTTAGGTGTCGCGCAAGAGAAATCGAACACCTATCCACACCCATAACCGTCGAGAACCAAGAAGATACCGCTTCATGTGGCTGAAGGTCGGCGATCTTGTGCACTTCTACGCGACGATGGTACCGCAGGGCAACGCGCAGGTCGGCGACGTGCAGAAAGCGGTCGATCTGGGCCAGCCCGTGATTCAAGCGCAGCCATCGAATCCGAGTCAATTCCGGTAGGTGAGGGTTCGTGTCCTGAGTTCAGAACGGGCCGGCCCGACTGGGGCCGGGACGAAAATTTTGGGCCCGGGCCTAAACTCAGGCCCAACCCGGACCGGCTCGTCTCTAGTCTAGGCCAAACTCAGGCCATTTTTGAACATTTTTACGATCAAGTTTTGCCTCATACTAATCATTGCATCCTTATTAATTGCGAATATTTTCTCTGCAGAAAACTAAGTACTTAGAAAGGCAGAATCTGGCCATTCAAAATCGATTTTTTTTGTCTAACAAATCGGTCCTGCTTTTGACATCGAAAACGAATTTGAGGCAGCATAGTGCCCTTGAGGCGAGAGCAACACATTATGTGAGTTCCGGTAGGTGATCGACGTGGTCTCGCAAACGTGCACCTGCATTTGCAGGAGTGACTCAAAGTGTGCTCGCTATGACTTCTTCCCGCGACACACCTTTTTGCTCCTCTTCTGTTGAGCTGCGTAGTGACTCAGCGGGGTATACCCTGTTCATGCGGGGGCGGCGTGCGTCCTACTAGAGTGGACTAGAGCACAAATTTCGTTCCTGAAGTGTAAACTTATTTCGTGTGCCGACCGACACGCATCCTTTTCAGACTTCCGTAATGTTAATTATATCATATTTCCAAAGTAATATACTGGAAACATTATTTTTGAGAACCTGCCCGTCTTTGGAGCATCCCGCAGTTAGATCCTGTCAGTGATCTCCGACGTTAGGGACTGACATTACTCTTCCAGAAGTATTTGCACTCCTCCAGTAGCACTCCTTGCGGGCACGGATCTCGACAGCCGGATGCAAAAATAGTTGCCCATGGTTGTTTTTCGACTTGTCGCGTCTGATTCGTACCCAGTTGACAAAAAAGTGCACCGCCCTGCATGGTGCACAAGAACAAGTGCACTCTGCACATACTACCCGTGGGTATTGTTGAAAACGTTAGCGTGGCGGCCTCAGCTTTGGGTGCGATCAGGTTGACCTTGTCCCTCCTTTAGCGGCTGGGGCATGACCCGATGCTTCTCGACAATTGCTTATGTTTATCGGCACTACGTCAACGTTAGCCTTTAGCTTTGGGCCCGGCATGAATGCGGTACCGGCGACTGCTACCGCCGGTGACGTTCACATACCGCCAGAGCTCCGACGGAACATCGTTTCTGCAGCGCAGCTAGCGGCTGCATTCACTGCTCAGCAAGCGCTACGACCTGCACCAGCGCGATCGCCGTCAGAGTCTTCGTCGTCAGGAAGGACTTCACGAAAGTCTTCGGGACTCATATGCGTCGTATGCGGTGACAGAGTGAGTTACTGAACTCTTGCAACATTTAGAAGAGCTTGCTTAACAAAAAAATGGATTTTCTATAGAATGGACAAAACGTAAAACACATTAGTCGTAAAACTCCGTTTATTTGGGTTATATAATGCAAAAGTCTTTTATAAAGATGTAAATGCTGTTCAGTTTTAATATTAGAATTTCTTAATTTTCGCTACCCTTCTTCCGTTCTGTTTTTAGTCAGCAGATTGTAAATTGGATTTTTCAAAATAAATCCCTGCCAGGCTGACCTGAAGGCTAGCCAAAGCACTTTTCCACTCCCAGTGTTTAGGCCTTTGGAAAGCACTACGGCGTCAATGCATGCAACGGTTGCAAGGGGTTCTTTCGCCGAAGCGTCTGGCATAACCGCCAGTACTGCTGCCGCTTCGAGGGCGCTTGCTCGATCGAGAAGGAGCACCGCAACGTGTGCCGTGCGTGTCGCTTGAAGCAGTGCTTTATGGCCGGAATGAATCCAAGAGGTGAGCTTCCGCTCGTTTGCAGAGACTTCCTAATTAACGGTCTTGGCTAGACTGGTGTGCTTAGGGGTAACTCAGATCGGCGATAATCACTTAGGTACATTAATTATCAGTTCGGGAACTCGGTGATACTTAGGGAACGTAATGAAACCTCTTGAGTTTAACTTGGCCAATTCGTGACCCCCGCCTCCCTTCTCTTTCGCCTCTTGGGCAGCCAAACGGTCCGCTTCAAGCATAATGACAGTGCTTACCTAAATGCTCTACACGTTTCGTACAAATCGATCTGGCGGCCTTAGCCAACACGAGCGTAGGCCATTAAGCATTTAGAAATGTGCGTGCAGCGTGCAGCATGCAAACTAGGCACAAGATGCATGCAGAAGCACGCAATTGCCGCATTCAAAAAAATTGTTTGAACGTATTAAAGGTTTTACGAGCCGTTCTCTGTCTTGAACCGTTTACAGCACAGAAAAAGTTCCCGGTTTCGAAATTACGTTGGCGTTGTCCTCAGTTTGTAGGATTTGTCTAGACAGGCAACTGTCCCGAAAGTGCACGTTACGTTTCGAACGATTACAACTAGTAGCAGGGTCAGAGTCTCGCGAGCATCTTGTTATGGTCGCTTGAAAAGGACAATGTATCGTGACAAAATGTTATGCGCTCTTTTGTTCTATCTTGTTTTTTTTTAAATATTGTGAGCCAAAACTTGAAAATGAAAGGACTCCTCCTTCAGTTTCTCGAAAGCTTTTCGTGAATGAGGCCGATTCCGGGGAACTCGGTCGTCGGCATGTTACTCCTTGGCCTTTAATAGGCTACACTCTTGCCGTTTGAGAACATACTTCCCTCTGTTACGCGTTTGAGTGCCATAGTTTTTACGCAATGTACGGCTGTACGAACCAAAGTAATTTCCGTTCGATGCCCTCAACGATTCTACGTGCCCTGCGTGCCCTTTGGCGTAGGCACTTAATTCAGGGCTCAGAGAACGGCCTCAACTCGTTGCCCATTTGTACTCCGCCAAATGTCGCCGCCGACTCGTCGTCTGGCTAAATCGTCAGGTGACCTGGATCTAGCTCAAATTGAGCTTTCGGGGTAATCGTTTCCTCCTCTCGGCGCCCCTCACTTCCGTTAATGGTGACAATGGCTGGCACGCAAACAGGAAAGATCCTCACACACGATGAACCACTGAGCTCGGTCCAAGCGTTTGAATGCATACTTTGGCCAACTCCCGTTGAAACACGTGGGTTCTGCGAACCGGAAGGCCATAGTTTTAGAGTGCATATGCCGAGAACGGACCCACCTTCCGCATTCCGAGAGCAAATGTGCGAGTCTAGCCTCCCGGAATGAGAAGCCCATATGCCGAGGTGGACTCTTGATCTACCTTATAAAACGAGCGGCCCCAGGATTGACTAGGCTCAGATTGGCCGCATGACGGATGCCACTCTTCGATGCGGAAGACTTACGCTCTCGAAGACCTATCGAGACATTTCAGCGAGAAGGGGGCTAGGCAAACTTGAAGGCACATTGCCTTGTGCTCCGCGCTTAGTGGAAGGATTCCTGACCGTTCCATGCTTCAATCTGAAGTTAGTTATGGAGGTTTGCGATGGCGGACGCCATCGGCCACGTGAGTCTCCCGGCCATATAGAATGCCTCTTTTCTGCGTTCAAACTTTGGAGCGAAACCGAGCTTCCAAGGTCGTTTTCATCATTTTTCGTTTCACAGGGCCTTGCACACGACTGGTTGCAGGTGGCTCCATCAGACTTCAGTCTCACTTCGCGCTTGTAGTTCATAGTTCGAACCCGCAAACACTTCACGGCCAGATTTCTCACGAGGTTTCCCCAGCTCGCCGCGCGTCACACTCGCTTCACGTGTGTCTCCCAAGCGTTGCTATTCCGAGAGTTATTCTCGTCGGGCCGGCACAAATCCGCATTGAGCCGTCCGCGCGACAGACATCACACATCCTTGCGGCTTGAAGCCGTCGACTGCTGGCAATTACATGTTTACATTTATTATGTATCCCCGGTCCCGCGCCGTAGAAAAGTCACGTTTCCGAAGGCATAATCCGGCCGCCTTGGCAGTTTGTCCCTAGTACATAGGGAACTTGTTGTTTGTGACCTGCGACGAAGGCTTTGGAGCACGAGGTATAGTTAGAGCATGGTTTGGCGCGCCATCGGTTATACAACTGTTGTCCACACGGACTTGCTGGGCTCGGGCAAAATTCAGATGCTGCCTTGTTTGGGTCGGAGAATTTGACTGCCCAGCGTACGTGCGGAAATACTTTTGCTTTCGATCCGTCGGCCTGTATGCACGGTGGAAAATTCCTTTTCAAAGTCCGCTATGTCTTGGAAACTTTGTTTCTTAGCATAGTACCAGTTTTGTAATTCTCGACGAGCCACGCATTCAAGCATAATTTGTAAGAGCAAGACGATCGTTAATGCTTAGACAAATGACGACATCTTCGATAATTCGAGTTCTTAACGGCTCTTGGTAAGACTGGTCCTCAAACCAATCTTGAGCCTCTCAGACAGCTACTTAGCCCCCGTGGATTACGCTAGATAGGTCAAAATATGCAACTAGCGGTAGCTGGAATTCTGTGCGACCTCATAATAGTCGAATGCAATACGTGTTGAAACTTTTGGTTTGGACGAAGGACATCCTTTAAACTTTATTTGCATCGAATGTATACTCGAAGTCGCTTACTTCCTGTTTTGGTATAACTCGCATACCTATCATCTATCATTTAAGCGGTTCAAAGTGAGCGTGAGCGCATCGTGCAGCAGAGTGGTGCCACGACCGCCATTCCCGAACCGGACGACGAACGAATGTCGGAAGAGCCCATGCCGTTAGAAAACCAAGCTGTAGAAGTACAAACCGACCACACTTGGATGGAAGCCGACAAAGCGGAACGCATTCAGAGCAGCGTAGCGACGATGTCCACTGTATACGACGAGAATCTGCTGAGGTAGGCCGTCCATCCAGACAATGATGATGCGAAATTTCGCCGTAATTTCGGCACGGGGTACGGTACGGTATGGGTAACATGAAGTACGACTTCACGTTACAATGCAGAAAAAATGCCAATCGTTCCTTACCGTGACATACTGTGCCGTACCGTTTTGACGAGTACAGCACGGTGTACGGCACGGGTGGAGGCGGTCCGCACTGTATCTCTTCCAGACGTCATGAAGGCCAAAATAAGCGCAGTATTGAACCTAAATAGCTGTGTTATTTTAAGGAAGGGCCAAACTTTACTGGCGATCCACGCGGCCGTATGCGCTCGCTTCGACCCTTCAGCCGGATCCACGGAGGCCGGCCCAAGCGGTCCCGAGAACGTGCCCTTCGAAAGCGCATTCCACAACCCGACGATAGTGTTCCCAAGAACAAAGGTAGGATCCTGAAATCGCCTTAGTAACCTTACATTTGATCCTGTAGTTGGCCCCAACTGGCACCAGGGCGGCGACTGTGAAGGACGTCATCGATGACTGGAGACGGTGTTTTGTGCTGTTCTCGGACTGGCTGCTGAGCGTCGACGAGTTTCGCCAGTTGAAATACGAGGATCAGGTACGCTATCAAAATCAAAGCAAGCTGACGTGGTAAACTGCCGGTCAAAGGCAGCAGGTTCATTTTGGAAGCATTTGCTTGTAGAGTCATTTTAGACACTAGAAGCTAGTCTTTAATGAGAGATATGTACCTAGAGCTTTCCACTAAAGTGTTTCCTCTTTCGGGTAGCCCGGCCTCACGATTTTTAAAGAAGATCCGAAATTGTCGACCAGGCAAAAAGTGACGCAGAAGGTACCGGTAGTTCCCGATATCGTTCTCATCTTTGCCCGAATTTCAGGCATTTATAGCTGTTTATAGCTCTACACAAAGCCTCTAAATATGGACACAAATGGGGTATTTTTCTGGACTGTCGGGCCTCAGTATGACGGAACCTTCAATTTGTTCGTACTTGAAATTCGAAGAGGCGTTGTCAAAATCTGTACGACTGAAGCGTTACCCGTTATTCCACCAGTTCTCTAGAAGCTGCTTACAGTGTCATCAGTTTAGATAGTCCTCGCTAAGCACCGATTCGCTGCCTTCCACTGGTGGATCTGCGGCTTGTGGACGCTTGAAGCGGGCTGTGACGGCATCTGCTACGGCAATGGCGCCTACTTCCCTCGAGGCTCTAGCGTGCAGTGCGTAGCGGACGCTAGGTGAGCCTTCTTTAGCATTCGGTTATCTAAGACTAGGGGCCCACGGCCAAACCGATATTTTTGAACCAACTCTATGCATTTCGGATTTTTGGTCCAGGCGTGGCCCAGTTCTAAACGTTGTCTTTTGGTCATAGAATCTCTCAGAAATCGCTTTTTGGACAATACGCCTTTTCCGTCAAGATGTTTTCAGTTTTATCGAATTTTTTCAAGATTAAATTTAACTTCGTTTTCGCTTTCAGTGACATTCAAATAGCTTAATAACGCAGTAGTGGACTTATTTTGGCGTAGAAGCCTTTCGGCTAACTGTCACAATCCTGTAGCGTGTACGTCTCTATCCTTCGATTCATTTACAGCGATAACTTTCTCAGCAAAGTCACTGAGCTGATGGCACATTCGCTAGTGGAGCCGCTCAAGAAACTCAAGCTGAGCGAAGTCGAGAAGTGCTGTCTTTATGCGATCGCCCTCTTCGCGAACGGTGAGTGCCGGAGGTTGCTAACAGTCAGATGAACTCGCGCTTCCAGATGACATACCCCTCTCAGAGGAAGGTCGGAAGGCTACATCGGAAGCCCGCGAGACGTACGTCCGAGTGCTTCACAACCAGATCCTGTACCAACGGACGTCCGGCGGAAAAGTTCTCTTCGACGATGCGTCCGTCCAATTGCGGCAACAGTCGGACGCCGCTGTGAGGCTATCGAGCGTCGTTGGGCTCATCCCTGCGCTATCGGTAAGGTAACCTAATTACAACCAAGCGGGTACGTCATTATCACCGCATGGAGAGGGGGTTCTGGCCGAAATCACAAGCACTGCTCATCACTGCTCACAAGTAAACTTTCCAGAAAATCGGTCTCCTGAAGTACGCTGATCTTTTGGACGGTACCTTTCTGAGCCAATCATCTTGCTAACATGCTAACGACTGTAGCGGTATACATTTCAGGCCTTGTCGTCGCTGTCCGGAAATCAGGGTAAGCTTGGCGATGTCTTGCATCTCGGCTACCTGGCGCAAGCCAACGAGATGCCATCGTCGAGCGCGTCCTACTTGCATGACAGTCAGCAATCGAACGATCTCATCACTGTTGACTGAATTCGCTGCCGACGTGTAAATCTATTTATTGTCGACTTCGCGTTTGTATTATGTTTCAAAACACTTCTTTATATACCCGTAAATGTTGTTGAGGCTGGACGTTTTCGAATAAACGGGACAAATATTCCAAAAACATTGCAGGTGAGTGATGAGCATCATAGCAGGCGCAGAGGGGAAATTCGACGCTTAATTCCACTAGTTTTCCAACGGGTGCATCTCATTTGGCATTGATTTCTGCCGCCGATAGAACCGCACGTATGCCGCTCGAGTGGTCTGGCTGGAACGGTAAAAAGAACGAAAGGTTCCGGATACTTTCGCACCTTAGGAAAAGCAAGCTCGGAGCGCTGCTTAGGCAAATAACGTCGAGTACATAGGGAAACACCGGCATGACTATCGGCCGTATGAATGACGCCATTAACCCTTCGGACTGCATGACGGCAACCAGTATGTACACCAGGGCCAAGACGCACTGGCTCACGAACTGTACGGCGGAACAAACTAAACAAGTCGGTGTGGAACAGGGTTGCACCTAAGGGGGCTGAATCATATTTTGAAGATGTGCATTCTGAGGTTCTCCGTAATCATTTTTACTCAAATTTCGTTTGCTGCGGGATCTGTTCAAACATATTAGTTTTGCGTCGGGCGTCTTACGCTGAGTAAGGAAATTGGAATGTTCCAAAAGGATTTTCGGCAGCCGAAACAGCAAAAGGTGCGTATGGACAACACAAGTGCGTCCAGGTAAAATCTTCATTTTCTGACGCAGTGAACTCACGAAGCAAGCGGAAATCCTCTCGCCTCGCATTTTGCGTGTGCGACGATAGCCCGCGGTACAGGACGAACGAACACACGTCCAGATAACCGCATGAAAGGGTTGTCGTGAGCGCAACGCAGAACCCAATGGCCATCACAAGCTAAAGGAGCTCGCTGCTCACTTAATCAAAAAACCACTTTCCCTATTGTTTCTGTCGAATATTTCGGAAATCTTGCGAACAATTTCGTGAAAAAAGTCATGTAGTAGAAGAAAAGTCGAGACTTTCTTATGGAACCGACCACGAAAGCGATTTCAGAACTCAATAGTTTTTCATGAAGGATCCCCTAAACTCTAGTGAAGGCTTCATGTAAACAAAGGGAAGAAAACGAATTTCGTTTTGAGGACGGATGTGAAGGCGACGAAGCCGAAGAAGAATTGACATTTCATTTTGGAGGCTGGTGATGAAGAACGTTTTAAATTCTTCATAAATATTTCAAGTGGTTAGACCAAAAATAAAGCTTGAATTTTTGATGCAGAAAATTTCGAAGTTCAGAATGAAGATGTCTGAGATGAAGATTTCACTTGGCGAATACACGTCAATGCCGTTTACTCTGCTCGACGTTCTGTCAGTCACTGCGAATGAGATGCCATCTCCAGCTTGCACTGCGACAACCGGGCCCACTATGCGGGCACAACTGAACACGAGTGGTGTCGCATAGAGAAGCAAAAATACGAGTCCTAAGCTCCGACCAGCCCATAACTAAACACACTCAGGCGAGATTATACGTCCCACTTCGACGTACGAACGCTTTTGTGCAGTTACGGTCGCTTGAAGGCCGTGTATCTGTTAAGGGAAAGAGCGATTTGATGCACCTCAGAGATGCTAATGAGCAGGCCGTTCATGTAGTACATAGTGGTAATCGCCCAGTGCGGTGTGTTGAGAGCAAGTCGACCCACGCCGGAGCCAACCAGTAGCATGCCAACTTCGAGCTGAATCGAAAAATGTGTTGGCTTTACACAACATCGTCGATCCTTTTGCTAAGTTCAATAAGGTATTTGACAAACCAGCATCGAATCTATTCTGTTAAATGAATGGGGTATTTAACTCACCGCTGCTACTACGCATATATCGACAACACACCTGGACAGGAAAATCTTGTAAAAGCCGGTAGCAAATTGAGCGTTCTTCTGTGCTAACTGACTCGCGAGGAATACAATGACGGTGAACTGAAAAATTAGAACGACGACGTCGACGACATGACGAATTAACGACGCTACCATGCTTCGTGGAAAGTATAGCTATCGCAAGTACCGCATAAAGCACATACAGGAGCCCAGTTTCGACGGCGCTATTTTGCTGACGTGGGCTTCTGCGTCCAGTTTGACAATAATTAGCTACTAGACGCCCAAGGAATGTCGACAGGGTCAAACATGCCAGTTACTGAGCGCCCAGAGCTGCTAATTTGCGTGCACTACCAGTCGAGACGAGAACTCGCTTGCCTGGCCCAAGGCTTTAACGATTGCGTTGCGCCTGTTCGTCGGCAAGCCTATGCGGGAGGGGGCCGGGAATCCGAACCCTAGGGTCCGGTCCGGCACAGACTGAATCTGCTGTTTGGCCCGTTGCAGGCAAAAGCAGTGATGCTTTAGAATTACACTCAAAGACAGTAGAGCGCCAAACGATGGAGCCTTTACTACGGAAGGGTACTTCAATAAGTCAGCGAAGAACTCGTGGAAAGTCTTCACCTCCAGTGGCGTAGCGAGGATCCAAATTTAGGGGGGGGGGGGCAAGAGGTTAGGTTGGGCCACGATTTTGGCCGCCAAAAAACCTCTCTTGGTCCCCCCCCCCTTACCTATAATTTTGCGGCGGCCTTCGGCCAACGCAATCATAAGGCCCTTTTGCTAATTTTCGGACACTCCGGAACCATGCAATTAAATCAACATCATCCTCGTCGTTTGGGCAAAAATTGAATATGAAGATAACGGAATGGACACATCTGCAATACTTGGCAATGTCTTAAAGCGCACGTTAAATAGATTTTTTTGCTCGAATTGTTCTTTTTAATAGTTGTCTTTTGGGAGGATAGAGGACCACTGTTAGGCGGTCTGCGGTTGATGCAATCATTCCACTAGTCTTCCAACGGGTGCGTCTCATGTGGCATTGATTTCTGCCGTCGATAGAACCTGACGTATGCGGCTCGAGTGAGTTTGCTGAAACAGGTAGTATAAAGCACACGAGATTGTGGTTACTCGCGCACCTTAGGAAAAGCAAGCTCGGAGCGCTGGTCAGGCAAATAACGTTGAGCACGTAGGGAAACACCGGCATGACAATCGGCCGTACGATTGTCGCCACTTGCTCGTCGGACTGAGAAAAGACCGCCACCGATATGTACACTAGGGTCAAGACGCACTGGCTAACGAACTGCACGGCGGAACAAACTAAAAAGAGTCGGCGTGGACCAGAGCTGGTCGGCGATTGGAAAAGGCACCGAATACCGGTCATGTATAGGAATCGGAAATCCCACGAAAAAGCGCGATTCCTTTCGAGATTATGCATTTCAGCCAACTCCGTATGCTTGTAGGCTTAGATTCCGAAATGGCCTCAAATTTCGGCTTCCCACTCATTCATGGAGTCTGAGTCGATGATCGGAATCCTTTTTTATATTCTGGAATCGGGTCGGAATAGGCTTCCGCCCTGACGGCGCCAGCCCTGGTGTGGACCTCTCTGCTTGCTGTGATCTCAACTTACCGAGCAAGCGAAAATCCTCTCGTCTCGCTTTTTGGTTCGACAACGACAGACGCCGGTAGAGGATGAATGAGCATAGGTCCAGATAGCCGCACGTGAGGGTGGTCGTGACCGCCACACTGAATCCTATGACCATTGCACGCTAAAGCAAACGTCACCCCTTGGTCATCGAGCTTTCATATTCCGTACATTTGACACGGGCATGGTGCGATCGTTACACTAGGGGTAGTGGGTGTTCGTTCGTTACAGAGCTAAGTTAATTGGTATCGGAATCGACACCGATCTCGTATCGTCTCGTACCTTTGAAGGTCTTCAAATGAGTACGGAACACTTTACGTAGTAAATCTAGCTGGTCATTTTTAGGATTAGAATCGCCCTCGAATATTCGTTTTTTTGGAGCCGGAATCTTTTATTCGGCTCGGATCCTCAGCGGAATCGTCTTCGGTATGAAGGGGCCCAACCATGGTTTGTTTCAGGGCTGGGGACTCTCCAAAAACAAACCAAATCCNTAAAGCACACGAGATTGTGGTTACTCGCGCACCTTAGGAAAAGCAAGCTCGGAGCGCTGGTCAGGCAAATAACGTTGAGCACGTAGGGAAACACCGGCATGACAATCGGCCGTACGATTGTCGCCACTTGCTCGTCGGACTGAGAAAAGACCGCCACCGATATGTACACTAGGGTCAAGACGCACTGGCTAACGAACTGCACGGCGGAACAAACTAAAAAGAGTCGGCGTGGACCAGAGCTGGTCGGCGATTGGAAAAGGCACCGAATACCGGTCATGTATAGGAATCGGAAATCCCACGAAAAAGCGCGATTCCTTTCGAGATTATGCATTTCAGCCAACTCCGTATGCTTGTAGGCTTAGATTCCGAAATGGCCTCAAATTTCGGCTTCCCACTCATTCATGGAGTCTGAGTCGATGATCGGAATCCTTTTTTATATTCTGGAATCGGGTCGGAATAGGCTTCCGCCCTGACGGCGCCAGCCCTGGTGTGGACCTCTCTGCTTGCTGTGATCTCAACTTACCGAGCAAGCGAAAATCCTCTCGTCTCGCTTTTTGGTTCGACAACGACAGACGCCGGTAGAGGATGAATGAGCATAGGTCCAGATAGCCGCACGTGAGGGTGGTCGTGACCGCCACACTGAATCCTATGACCATTGCACGCTAAAGCAAACGTCACCCCTTGGTCATCGAGCTTTCATATTCCGTACATTTGACACGGGCATGGTGCGATCGTTACACTAGGGGTAGTGGGTGTTCGTTCGTTACAGAGCTAAGTTAATTGGTATCGGAATCGACACCGATCTCGTATCGTCTCGTACCTTTGAAGGTCTTCAAATGAGTACGGAACACTTTACGTAGTAAATCTAGCTGGTCATTTTTAGGATTAGAATCGCCCTCGAATATTCGTTTTTTTGGAGCCGGAATCTTTTATTCGGCTCGGATCCTCAGCGGAATCGTCTTCGGTATGAAGGGGCCCAACCATGGTTTGTTTCAGGGCTGGGGACTCTCCAAAAACAAACCAAATCCAAATCCAAAGCAACCTCCAAAATCAAAACCAAATCCAAATCCAAAGCAAAACGACCAATTTTCCAAATCCAAATCCAAATCCCCGGCCCTGTTCTGTGGACTCATTACGAGGACATGCTCTTCATCAAGAACGTCAACTAAATCGCTTTAATTTGCACTAACGACGTTACTTTTTGCGATCGTCTTTGGTCAGTAAAAGGTTCAAGCTTCCGAACTACCTAGTTGGTTAAAAGATTGGGCAAACGGGTCCGATTTTTCGAAAACCAAATCCAAATCCAAAACCAAAGCAAAACGACCAATTCCAATTTTCCAAATCCAAATCCCCAGCCCTGGTTTGTTTGACCGGTTTGATGTGCTCGGCAAGGACTGAAGACGTCATTACCTTGCTCTCGCTTCTGTCGGTCATTATGAATGAGATGCCATCTCCGGCTTGAACTGCGACCGCCGGTCCCAGAAGTCGGCAAGCCGTAAATGCAAGTGGCGTCGTAAAAAGAAGTAGAAATATGAAATCTAAGCACCGGCCTGACCATAGCTAAACGAGTCTTGACGTGATCCTTCAGTTCCATTTGACAAACGAACCGTTTGGTGAAGCAGCGGTCGCTTGAAGGCAGTGTATCTGTTGACGGAAATGGCGATTTCGTGCATTTCCGAGACGGTGATCAGCAAGCCGTTCAGAAAATACATGACGCTAACCGCCCAATGCTGCGTGTTGAGAGCAAGCTGACCCACTCCGGAGTCGATCAGAACCTTGCCAACTTCTAGCTAAGTTACATACTGATTGTCAATAACTTGCTTGCCATTTGTTTCCAGGATAGGTAGCCCGGCACGGAGCGGGGGGCGGGGGGGTCTCGGTAAGGTAATCACAAAAAATCCGTAAAATGTGTTTTAAACGTCTTATAGGCGAACATGAGTTCGTTTCAAGGAAGGAAAAGTGAAAGCTTAAATGTTAGTTATTTCACGGATCATAGAGAATCCTTCGGTTTCATCCCCCCCCCCCCTCACCGCCCCTTACGCCACGGATAACCGAGAGACACGCCTAAACTTTTTCTCGAATTTAGACGTTATCTTCTAAGGTATTTGGATACCCACTTTTCCGGGCGGTTTTAAAAGATTTCTTGGGAAACGAGGTTCCCTATTATATAATCTTAGTCGTGTCCCCCTCCCTCTCCATGGAAGATCTAAGCGTAAAGATCCGCGTGGGTAACGCCCAGAACACTGTAAGTTTCCCGTCAAAATGCGTGTTCACTCACTCCACTTACCGCAGCTACTACACTCATATCGACGATACATCTGGAGAGGAAAATCTTGTAGAAGCCGGTACAGAATAGCGCATTTTTTCGTGCTATGTGGCTCGCGAGGAATACAACTACGGTGGACTGGAAGATCAGAAGGACAACTTCAATTGCCTGGCGAATCAAGGACGCTATGGCAAGCATTCCTGCTGCACCTAGCGCAGTATCGCACAAGCACGACCGACGGCAGTTTCTACGGCGCTAATTCTCTTAAACTGGAGCCTAGCGTCCGGCCGACAACAGTAATTCGCTACCTACGCGTCCAAGGACTGTCGGGGAGCGACAAACGCTTCAATTACTGAGCACCAATAAGTGGTAATTTGCGCGGTTTCTGAATGGCAACGAGAAGTGTCTTCTTGGCCTCAGTGTTTCACGACTGCTTCAGTGCTACTCGATAACGGAACAGGTTGTCGCAATGTGCCTCTTCGGATACTTGTCAACTGCAAGGACCATTTATGTGACAACATAACCTGAGTTCCGGCAATAATTCGCGCCGTATTTGAAAAGCTCTTTCCTCTGCGGCTTAGTATTTAGGATTCCTCGGTATCCATGAACGCTTTCTGCAGCTCCTTGCTCCGTCTATTCAATCGAAGCGATGCAACAATATTTGTGAGGGGTACACAACACATGTGAACCATAGCCTAGCAGGAATCGGTGTCAAGGTTCCGCCGTTTTGGAAACGGAATCGGGCCAAAGCACGATTCCACGCAATTCCAAGGTTTTCTCGGGCATTGGCACCTCTGAACAATTTTCTCTAGAATAACTACTTTCCAAGGAGATCCTATTTCTGTAGGGAAACATCAACTCACATCTGTCGGGCATGTTCAGGGGAGGCTGACGGGTTTTGTA
Organism: Aphelenchus avenae; assembly: GCA_020875895.1. NCBI lineage: Eukaryota > Metazoa > Nematoda > Chromadorea > Rhabditida > Aphelenchidae > Aphelenchus > Aphelenchus avenae. Next base: position 356,219 of record JNEY01000079.1, on the reverse strand, counting down.
TAGTAAACCACGCTCTTACATGTTCAAACCGGGATCGGCGTCGTTAACAGGTTATTTCTTAGAGTATTTTTCGGCTTTAAACTTTGGAATCGCTCAAAATCGGCAGCGGACCCGGATCTGAATGCGGGCAGCCCAGCCTAATGTCGGCCAGTGTTAATGGAAACAAGGACAACCCTCAATATGTGCGAAACGTACAAAATGAGTGGGATCAGCCCACTCGCGACACGGACCGTTTGTTTGCGCATGCGCAATCGCTAACGACCGTGGGATTTGTCGGCCGCTGATGGGGCGCCAGTCGGTGGATAAGCGTGTCCGATCGGCTGAACGCAGCGGGGATGCGCCCGCCGCGCTCGTTAGCGGTTCATCCGTCGTCGACCCGACCTACTCGCGGAATCGGGGAACTCGATCAAGGCCGCGGTTATTTGTCGTCGACGGCGATAACGTGTTGCGTTAGCGTCATTTCGATTCTATCAGTACTAGGGCTGGGTAATCTTCGGCTTCGGCTTTTATCTTCGGTGTTTTTGGCATTGACCATCGGCTTCGGTTCTAAATTTTACCTTCGCTTCGGCTTCGGTTCCTGACTCGAGGGGCCCCAGCCCTAATCCGTACGCCCACTCCTCTTGTTATCTATGGTGGTGGCCACAAAATCCTACACTGGCTCGTTGCAGAACTCTGTTAGAGCTTTAGCAAAGTTATGCCTTAGATGCTGGCATACGCGTTGTAGTATAAGCCAAGCGGGCAGCAGTGAGCCGTTATTCTTTGCGCGATTAGGCCTTCTACGATCGTTCTATTATTGGTTCGACAACGTATGTAGTGCGTTCACTTTAAATTTCGAGCTAGGGAGGGGACTGTATGAGCTTAGAAAATTTTCTGACTTTTCTGACATCTCTGAGCAAGTCGGTCACTTAACAAGCGTCTGTCTTACTACACTAAAATGGCAGCTGAATTGCACTTCTGAAATTGCTTCTCCAAAAGACATGGGTGCGTATCCGTCAACTGTAGCAGCATGCTAGCACGAAGCAACGATTAACGTCAAAGGTCGCTTGGCTCATTTTGCTCTTTTGTGATCCTCTTCGGTCTGGTCCTTGATATTCTTCGCAAACGGGCAAACAAAATTTCATCCGTCCGTGCCTCCTCGTGTACCCTTCTCGCTCCGTCGCCTCCGACCCATATAATAAGCGTCCATGCGGACGCATCCAGCTGCTTTGAAACGGATGTTTTTCCACTCGCTAGCCGTCCGTCCGTTCGAGGTCACGAGTTTTCGAGCATGGCGAGCAGCGTCCGCTTCGCACTTTCCCATCGCCACCTCAGCTCGTCGACCGGTCGCAAAAAGTGGACGACGGAGGGAAAGTCCCCCTCCGCCTCAAGGTTGTTTCCCGTTCCGCAACGCGCTTGAACTCGACGAGACGATAGCCACTTATGCGCGCACTAGCGGCCCGTCTGCCTCTCGCTTGCGGGTCTCGGAACGGGTTTTAGTCGAGGCGGAAACGGTTGCGGGTGGTGTTATGAGTCGCTTGAATTGATTGTTTTGCGACTGTAGCGTTTACTTAGGGCACGTATTTTTCCGGGATTGGCTTCGTCACTCAAAATAATGTCTGCCCTTTCAGTGCAATGACTGGTAATGTGTCCTCAATTTGGCCTTTGGCAAGCAAAAACACAATGCGCATGGAGCATAGCTACCTAAGATTTTGTGCCCTGTGCCTTCATTGGGAACCATTACCTTTCGTTTGTTCTGCATTCTGCGGTTTTGCGGATTTCGTGGTTTATCCCGCTATCGCTTGGGCCATTTCCTGTACAACAAGTGTGCATGGGAAAGCACATGTTCAGTGCAGCTGATAAACATACCTTTGTCCCAGCCCAACAGCGTAGCAGAAAATTTTGTCCACTGAAAGCCTGAAAGAGTGTGTTACCGTTGGCTGCATGCAACCGAGAGGAACCAGCGAGGTATTATTTGCGGACCAAAGGTGGATGAAAGTCGGTCCTGAACATGTGTATGTTACTCCTTGGAATATTTTTTGTTCATACCCGGCACGCACTTTTCCACAGCCAGGAGCTGGTTGGCTCTCGTAGGTTTTCAAGCATCCTGGTTTGTACTTTGCACTAAAACTTTTTCGGAGTTTTCACGTGCCATCAATTACTTTGAAAGAAGCGATTGGAATCCCTTGCTGACATCCGTATCGATGTCAAAACCTATATATTTAACGTGGCCCGCAGTTGCTCAATGTGGCCTTGTTCAAGGCGCTGTGTCATTTATCATGCTTCCCACTGGCGCCAAACCAGCCACCGTGAAACCCTTCGTGCTGCAGTGCATTTGACCTGCCACCAGGTTTCGATTATTAATGAGATTCACAGAAAAATTTCAGCCACCGCAGCCACGCATAGCCGACATTCCCCGTCGATCGATCGTCACTTCCGTTAGCCCGACACAACTCCCGGTTATTGTTTATTCATTGTGGGGCTCTGTTCCATCGCCAGCGCTACCACATCGCTGCATGTGTCGTCGCGGTCGCTGACGTAGCCACGCGGTGCTAATTGATGCGCTCCGCTATCAGGCCTTATTAGCCGACTTTTGCTACCACTGCGACCCACGATGACGCCTCCAGGAATGGAAGAGGTCCTACACGACGTCGAGGAACTGCGCAGTATGCTGGATCGCCTGCGAGGTACATTCGCTCAACTTTTTTTGTACCTAGGGCTAATGCGAAGACGAATCAGAAAGGCTAGTCTTCAAGTATATTACCGGGGAAAGGCTGAATGACGTATCGCTCGGTGTTTCTACGGCTAATTTTTTATAACGCCTTTTTGACGCTCTGGAGACACGTAGTCCGTATGCAGGTCTCTAGTGGGTATGCACAAATTATGCGTTTTGTTCTCTAACGTTTTTTAGGCGTTGCTGCGTATCTGACTTTAAAGAATGAGAGGGTGTGAGCTTATAGCGACGAAGGACTAGTCCTCATAAAATTTTGAATAGGAATATTCGTCTAGGATGCATCCACAAAATACGTTATCACCACAAGGGGTGGATGTCATGTGACTACGAGAAAAGATGGTGGTCATCCACAAAGCACCGGTAAGTGCCCCGCCGAAAGCCACCGACAGTGCGAACTTTCGCGCCGTTGATGGGTAGCAATAAATTGGCGAGGGTCTTATGACTAAACTAGGTACTTTTTGAAGTGTCATTGTCATGGGCCATCTGATATTTTCAGACAAATTCGCCAAGCGATTCCACGAGCGAGAGGACTACATCGTTCAGCTGGAACGTCAACTAGACCTGCTCAAGCACGAAAGGGATGAACTGGCCGACGAAAATGCCCGCTTGAAGCAGAAGGTCGGAAGCAGTGGCGACGACCGACCACCGGAAATACGTCTTGCATAGCCGCCACAATGTCAGTATGCCTATGCATGCCATCGTAAGCGGGTTGTTGTTCTGCATTTTCACGAGAACGATACCTACATAAATGTACAACCATGCTTCAGAGAATATGTGCTGGCTGGGTGCCCACTTTCTTCCGGCAAACAAACAGGTGTCTCAGCTCAAAAATTGGCAAGGATCGGAGTGGACCCGTTCTAGGAGGGGCGGTCATCACAAAGATGATGGCAGCTTACATGGCCGGTAAAGACGCAACACGATGTCACCCTCAACCTTTCCTGTGGAAACTCTCCGTCTCGACCTCAGCCGTTGGGTTAAGGTTGTGGTTTGATTAAGGATTGCGCAGGCCGTAACCCTGCTTAAATAGCGCCGCTGCTTACATAATGTCGACGCCGCTCAGCTGTACAGGATTTATTTCAATCCGACGTGCTAAAGCTGCGTTTTTAAATCCTCCACTTTCAGTACCTTAGCTTGCTCACATGCGCTTTGTTCTCATCTCAAACCGACGAGGGCCGGGGGTGGGGGGGGGGGGGGGGTACCGGTACCGGACATCGCTCAGTACCGGCTCCATTTCAACATTTAAGCGTAAATTTTGGAAGGTATATGCCAACATGCTATGGCGAAGTGGAGTATATAAATAGCTGATTTTTGGTCTTAGCGTTCTAATAGGCGGTAGTTTTTTAGTTCAGTCAGATTCTAGTCTTCGCAAAAGCAAGGACTGGGTACCGGTACCGGTTTCGAAATTTCGCAGGTACTGGTACCGGTACGGGTCGGTGTTCAAAAAAGTTTCCCCCAGCCCTGAAACCGACACGGTGCACATGTTTGGAGCACACGCATTATTGGACGCGGTCGCGCATGATAGCAGGTTCAGTCGAAGATAACTTTTTTTATCACTGACATTAGGAACTGTTATTCAAAAAGGACGTCTCAGAAGGTCAAAGAAATTTTTGTAGGTACACTAGGTATTTGTCTCAACAGTCAACTGAAAAATTAGTGCTTTATTCGCAGCAGTTCCTTTCAGGTGCATATACTGGTGGATGATAAGTTATTACTATATGTCCCCAAGGTCACTTTGAACACCTTGCTGGTGTTGGGATAGTTAGTATTACTGTACAAAACGTAATTTTCGGAAGAGGGCGGACGGCAGTAAACTCGCCAGCCATCCACTTTTCCAATCGGCTCTTCGGCTTGTTCGTCACGAAGAATTTTCCGGAACTCGAGGTGTCTACTGTGTAGTGACTCGCAATCGAACCCGTTATCTTCCGCCATCTTCTTGACCAGTTCGTGATCGTAGGGGTTTTGCTCCAAATCGAGTATCATTTTCGGCGGTAAATTGTCCTCGATGTAGGCCTAAAGCAGAACCATTGTATACTTAAGCTTACAGCTTTTGCACCTGAATAAGCTGTTCGACAAACTGCGTTACATCGCCGGCTCCTCTAACAGAATAAAGTTGTGGAACCACGCTCGTAAGAGGAATTTTTCGGGATTTCTTCACGGTCTCTATTTGGCAGAGTTCGGCTAGAAAACGTTGGGTGTCGAATTGTTGCCCGGTATGCCTCGCGTCGAGTAAGACTTCTACTACATTTGTGTTTTCCGGAAGTTGCTCCATTTGAAAATCGAAGATTTCCAACTGCTCCACCGTGGCTAGCACCACGCTCAAACACCGGGCTGACTCGACCGTCTTAAGACATGTTGCGCATGCTTTAATCTGGTCGACGAATAAGGTTGTTCCGGCGTTATCGAATCCGCTGAATCGCATTACGTCGGCTTGTACACAGGACAAAGGCGACAGAAACTCTTCTTTCTCGCAGTCGTAAATGTCGAACAACTCATCAACACAACTCAGGGACGAATTCTCTGAAAGACATCTGCTATATTCGACTGCCGCTGTCTCCATTTCCTACGCCTAACTGCCTTACCGAACCGCAGAAGCAGCGTATCGATTCGGTAGCGCTTCAGGGTCCCCAGGTTTTTCGGTTGTGATGCATAGAGCTCCGACGGACGAATCACACGCAAGAACGAATAATCGGTATTGTTTTGAAGAAAGCCCCACTCTCGAAAATATTTCACATATGATGGTGTCATCACCGCGAGGTAAACACGTTCGCGAGGCATACTTCGGATGTTGTCGTTCAGGAACTTTCGAATACGTGGCACAGCAACGGCGCACTTCTCGTAAAAGTCGAAATTCATGGTGCCCGCAACTGTTCTCTTGAAAATGTCAAGCAGGATGTCCTGGCTGTACTGTTCGGGTGGCTCGATCAGTTTCTGAAAGGAATATGTTTAATCGGCATAATTACTATCCTACCAGGCCATCTGCATTGTCAATATCACAATCAAACTGGGCGAAGTGTTTCTTCATCAGCCTGTAGAAGGAGTGCCACTCTTTGAAATTAGGATCGGACCCCATCAGGCTTTGGTAGTCTTGATGAGTGATGATATTGTCAATGAGATCGGCGACGGCCGTACATAGAATTTCATACATGCGCTTCAGTAACCCGGTTGGATCGTCGATGAAGGAGTTACGAAGGACATCTAGCTGTATCCAGAACGACACGCTAATGAGATTCCATTGAATGAAACATATTTCTTCAGAGGATACAGCCAGCTTTGTGGACCGCAAAACACAATTACACCAGCCTGCTATGTGGCGCTTGGCTGAAAAACGCCTAGTTCTTCTACTGCATTGCTACATGGTAGCAGGCTCCCTACCTTGGACTTTTTCTACGTAGACAGACATAAAAGAGCGGCACTGCATCTCTCGATGCGCGTCGTTAATCGGAAACTTCTTCGCTGTCACCTTTTGATTATGCATTAAATGTTTGATCCGCTGCGGAGTCAGTGTACAAAGGAGAAGGGTGTCCATCATTTCAAACGGATTGCTGGCTGTCCTGAGTAGTCACACATTCTTTTAAAGTCCTTCAGATGGTCATACCGTTTCAGGTTAGCGTTGGATGGACCTTCACGAATATGATCCAAGAGCGACCGGTCCTCGTCGGATGCTTGCAGTTGTCCGTAAAAGGCGTTCGATGAGCCACCAAGGACTAGCGGCTTACTTTTTGGCATGACTTCGGCTGGAATCTGACCAAAGACTGATGCAGGCGGTCTGAACACATAGGTGTACTATAGGGCTGGGGATTCGGATTCGGAAATTCGGTGGTTTTCGCTTCGATTCGGATTCGGTTGACCAAAATTGGACCGAATTTCCGAATCTTTTCGGCCCGCCCGCAACATGCAAAATCTGGTCCGCCGCAGGCGATACCAACGAAATTTTAGCGGAAAATTTGACAAATATAGTGAAAAATTCGTCAGTCGGCGCCTAGCGGCGGACAATTTTATCTAGTGATAGGTGTGTTATGGGCGTGAATGTGTTGTAGTTTTGCACCTTGGTTTTGATCATAATTAAAACTTGCTGGTTCGGATTCGGATTCGGAAATTCGGTGCTTGTGCTTCGGATTCGATTCGGATTCGGTTCTGATTTTGGGTGTCGCTTCGGATTCGGATTCGGTTATTTTTTGGTGAGTCCCCAGCCCTGGTGTACTATGTCCAATGGCACTTACTTAGGCTTCGCCCAAGAATACGAGAGATCGTATTTTGACTTTCATGGACCAGGTTCTAGCCATGGTGTGTCTTGTGTCTTCGAGGATACAGGTGACACTGCCGTACCACCACGACAACCATGTGCCCGGGCCCTAGGCCCGCCGGGCCGGGCCGGGCCCGGGCCTCGATTTCGCAGAACCCTACCGGGCTTAGGCCCNAAGCTATTTTAGGTGATAAAATACATTTGAATGTTGTATTTTGAACTCATTATAAAAGGCAACATTTTAGCCTATGGAAAGTACCAAAGGGGGGACCAAGGTGATTTTTCCTGTCTAGCCTAAGAAGCCAAGGCCCGCCGGGCCTCAAAATTTTGCCCGCGGGCCGGGCCGGGCCTCGACTTGAAGGCCCGTTGCACATGGTTGCTTCACGATCACTGCTGTACGATAGAAACTGAACGCAAGACAAGAGTGCTGGAACGGCTAGCCGTTAGCGACATCAAAAAATTAGGCGAAGATTTGACCTATTTAGTAAAATTGTTTGCTTACGCACACCGCCACTCATTACCCAGTGCTTTTGGTCATATGATCAACTGGCTGATCCCCCACCCCTGCCCTGGGAAAACGGTACCAATGGTGACCATGACAACCTAAAAGCCCATTACCTGAATATGCCGGAAGATGTTCCGGGAACCGTATTAAGAAAACCGTCGTTTCCATAGCCCGCTGCTAAAACAACCGTCGATGATCCTGACCATATCAATCCTGACCGTCATTCACCGACTGCAAGAACTTGTATCGTTGCTTGCAAATATCTCGCTCTAGCTCGAGCACACTCATGGCCTCTGTGAGGTTGGCTATCTGATTTAGTGCTTCCGTCAGCTTCGTTTTGGTTGTCTAAAACCAGCGTACGATGGTATTCGGACAAGTTGCTTACCGAATGTTCTCCGGCACCCGGTTCTCTGTCCGGACTTTCGAAGCTATCATTTTCTGCGTAGACGTCGTAATTCGGCGGACGGTGCGACCCGGTGCCTTCGTCTTGGTTTCCTGACGCCTGATCTGTAAGGAACTGCTAAGGCTTCCTGGTTCTGACATAACAAGAGAACAAATGCAATCGGGGTGTCTCATCTTGTCTAGTCCGCGACCCAAAGCACTAGAAGGCTTGAGGAGGGGGTTATTATAGCCCCTTGCGGATAGGTTACTTTCGGTATACCAATACATCTTTAACTTTGTTTAGTGCATTTAAGACTGGGAAGGGGGCCGAAATGAACCCGTGGTCGAAGGGACAGTGGGGGGGGGGGGGTAATATGCGCGGGCAACCTTGGTCCATGTATGCCTTATAAAGCCGTTGAAAATACTCTTTTCCATTGTTCCGCCCACATATTTTGGCCCATAGACCGTTTCTGAGCGCCCGCCCATAAAAAACCATTAGCCAGTCTGACCAATTTTACTGGCAGCTTCGCAGACTGGTTCTTCATGAAGTTCGACGTTGTCATGCGCTTGCAAGCTTCCAAATGGAAGCGCTATTGTTTGACATTCTTGTCCCGGTTGAGCTCGCAGTGCATAGATCTAAAAATTCCTGCGTTGACATTTCAAAGCCAGTATTTTGCCAGAGTACTCAAAGAGCATATTAATAAGACCTCCTGTTGGATTCGATCTACGGCACTTCGCAGGTGCCTCGTCTTTATGCGATGCCGGTTAACCGCACGCTTCGTTTGTCTTAGACGCCGGTCTTTCTTGGAGACCCCGATGGCTCTGAATCCCAATCTTGTACGCCGTGATCTAGTCCAGTTCGTTAAGAACCTAATATCTGCCTCCATCGGGCTTGCGGCAGATGGCGGGGTTTGTGGAACAGGCGATCGTCCCAAATCGACAGCTATGGCCGACCTCTAAACGCACCACAAATCCTCTGCTGCAAAATGCATGTGCCTACCATTTCACGCAGTTCGCTTAGCCGTTAAGTGCTGCCGTCGTTGTCGGCTTTGCCAGTTGCCGTTCCTTGTCTAGAACATCAACCTCATCAATGTCGTGCACGGCTTTCAAATGGCGCTTAGCGTTCGTAGCGCGATGTCCTGACAACTCGCAGCCACAGCCGTTTATCCTGCACTTCGAGATCTCGACGCCGTCTCGCATTGACCGTTCAAAATAGTTCCAAACTAAGCTTTCATTCGCGCTTATTGCGGCCATAGCGAAGTGCTAGCAAAAATACCACTGACGCGAGAACCTGCTGAAGGGCTATAAACTTCCACGGAGCAATTGCTTGACGAACGCTCTTATCAGTTGTTGACTACGTGCGTCAGAATTGCACAGCTAGACTATTTTTTAACGACGAATTAGGCCACATAAGCCACGCCCGTTTGCTCACCTTGGTATGTTTGTTGTGGTGACCGGCACCTTGCCACGTTGATCGTCGATGCTTCAGAAGTCGTAGCTTGCAGCCGGCTAGCTCATTCCGCGTCGGGGAGTCACCCGTAAACTCCTTTCTCAAGGCTTTTAACACTATGTTTTCATTCGCTGCCCATCTCATGCTTCCACCCGTTTTCATCGGCGATACTGAGGCGCTCATCGACGTCGGCGGATTCCTTTGCTTGACTCCTGATCATCCCCGATCGGGCCACTCGCTTGGTTACGAAGCGGAGGTGACACGGTCGATCCTCGGTCGCCCGCGTCACCTTCATGCACTCTGATAATGTCGCATGTTATTGCATGCTAGTGAGCCTGCACCGGCTCACCCGTCTACAACAGCGAACTTTTGATTCATTACGCATTACCAGAGGATAGTCAGGATAATATAGAAGGCACATGCACTACGCATGCATATCTGTCCTTTAGCTCCGCCGTATTCACGTCGCGGTTGCATGCATTCTAGAGTCCCTGCAGTCCAAGCGCAGCCGCAAGCACTGTAGCGTTACTGCATGCAGGCGCAGCCTTGAAGCGCGCACAGAGCATGTCTGCAATACTCCCTAAGATTTTGGTGGACACAGGACAGGATTAGCATTTAAAAATTTTATTACACAGCGTCGTCAATTTGGCCAACGCCTACATATTGCAATAGAGCCATAAGCTAGCGTAAGGCGGAGGACTGTACAGGATCCGCATACTAGGAATGTCGTCGAACGTGACACCCAGGCGGTCCTTGCCGTTTTCGTCGACCGATAAATGGCCGCCCGACTTGTGCAGAGATCCCCACAGGTCGTCCAAGTAAGCGGAGTCATTTAGGCCAAGCTCCACGACATCGGTAGAGGAGGATAGTCGACGAGCCTAAAACAGGAAGATTCCACGCAGTTTCTTTTCGGACGAAGCATTTCCATTAAGCGGGTGCTACGAAGGATGCTGATGAAGTTCTAAGCAAACAAGTCGCGCTTATGAATGCGCTAGTGACGCCTAGCAGCGGGCTTATTTACCTAGCGACTGGATATGATGATCTGCCCCTACAAACTCCATCCGCTTCCTTGTGATAACTCGAAATGACGGGACGCTTCCAAAGACCTTGAAAGCCATTTGAAAACTGGGAAGTTGGAAGCTTTTTTACACCCTATCAAGTGCACTGGTGATAAAAGCTGGCATGCTACCCTATCGACCGTGTACAGGTTCAGACCCTACAAGTTGCCACACGCTGTTTGGACTGCCTCTTCGACTATAGCCTTTGACAAACAATTGCTTTATTTAGTTAATGTTTTCATCTCTAGCTTGGCATACGATTTTCCGTAGGGCTTAGACTCAGAAAAGCCGAAACATGTCCGAGTAAGCTTCCAATAAACGGTTGTTTCTTGTATACTGGCAAAGATCGAAGGTCTTACCTTGACGAGCTTTGTCACAAAATCCGTCGTCACTTTAGCCTGCTTCACATGCAGCCTCCGCACTGAGGTGCTGCATTCGTAGGGTCCGAAGCAGTAGTCCAGGATGGCGTCTTCCGTAATACCGCCGGAGCATGGCCACCACAGGGGAGATCGTCCGCTATCAGTCCGCTGCTGCCAAATTTCTCGTTGTGCGAGAAATCGCAGCAGACCGTCGTCGATGCCAACAGATTTGAAGAGAGTTGCGGAGACACACATCCGATGAAAAGATGGGAAAGAGGCGAGAAGGTCCAATATGGCCATGCTGTCTTGGACGCGGACGTCGTAGGAGCCGTCGATTACGAGCCGGGCTCCTAAAGGTACAGCTGACACTGCGAAAATTACACGCAGAGGTGTGTTAAGAGACTTGTCATGTTGTACGAGTGCGAGATTTTGCGAAGACGATGGACGAGCGGTGCCAATGGAACGCCCTTGAAGAAAATGCCGTCACATATGAATGAGTGGCGAAGGCCATTAACAAAGAAAGAGATACATTCGCCCAAGTTGCCGCTGTGCCGACGATGACCAAATGGCTAAAACAGTATTTAGTGAAAGGTTCCAAGCAAACGACGGAATAAAAGACATCGAGCCGGAACTAGATAATACTTGGCGCCTCGCGGATGCGGAGCCGACACCAAAACCCGAGCCGATTCCATAATGTAAAACCGATTCCGATCTATCCAATCCTCTGAATTAACCGAAACAGCGAAAGTCAATACAGTGAAATATCGGTTCTGATCGGAACCATCACAGCCGAAACCGGGGAAACTTCGAACCCGTGGGACAGCAAAATTAGCCACAAATTAGCAAATTTTCCAACAAAAAAACTCGCCAGATGCCGAAATTTGTTCTTTGATTATTTCGTGTTTTGTTGTCCAAATGCCACGGGTCAGTAGTTTCATGTCGCGCGTCCGACGTTCTAGAGCTTCCCCATCCAGCCATTCGCCTGGGGTGGGGTGGACGCTAACCTCAAAGCTTTTTACAACTCCGAAAAATGCTACCGCAAAATTTCCACTACAGTTCGAATTTTCTTCAAACCCCGCATTTTCCGTCCTTGCTAGCGGCTCGGCCGCGCTCCTAATCGCACGCATAGCGTTACTGAACCGTCGGTTATCTACCTTTTTTCAAAACGTTTTGTTCAAAAACTCGAAATCCTTCTAAAACTTCAGTCGCAAACCGGAACCTCATTGCAGGAAACCCCCTGGATGAAATTCTCCTTCCTGCCCGCTAGTATGCGATAGCGGGCTCGCTATAGAATGGAAGCAGGACGCAAAGCATGGGAATTTGAGTGACCATAACGTTTTGCATTGCCAACCGATTGAGTTGAAAGCCTTTTAAGTTTACTCAACTTTTCAGGGGCTATCGAATGGCACCAAGCATAGTGGGGTAGCATAAACATTTTGGCACTGGACCCTGACCAGCGCTTTAGTGTACAAGGATCAACGGGTACTAGCTTTGCCGTAAATCCACACATCTTTATACACTAAAGCGCTGGTGCGTGTCTGTCCCCCCTCCAAAAAGTTTCCAACACCGGGTCATGTTTGGTATCATTCGATAGGCCTTCCTACGTTATTTGAAACAGGGAAGTTTCAGCCGAATCAGTGGTCCCCGGAGGTGGTTTTCAAGGCATGGATATTCTGAAAATAACGTTAATTTTTTCTGGGGGTCGGTGTAGGGGTCCTGCCTACATGCTATAACGAGCCCGCTATGGCATGCGTCCAATAGCGGGGAAGAAAGAGATACTTGTCAAGCATGTGCCGAACGAAGTTTCTTTAAGCTTCGAGATGTGATACTAGCGTCAATTCCCAGCGTGGTTCTTGTGGGGCTTATAGGATAAGAACAAGCTTATCCGCTTGGTACAGTTAATAACCGATAGCGGCGCCGGATGCGCAGAGCGCAGCCCAGTCGCTATTGCGGTAAAAGCATTGGCCTTAGAACTTCCTACTTACTCCTTCATTGACGTTCATCCGTCCGTCGCGTCCAACGGACGTCGAATATTTGAAGGAAACCGCGAAATGTTCGTGTCGGATACCGGCGTAGTAATCACGGCGGGTCACGCGTACCTCGATGATCGGCCGTAGGATGCTGGTGGTGAGCTTGAGTGCGGTGCCGTATTGACGATTGACCGTTTCGCACTGATCAAGTGACCTGCGATCCAGCCATCGCATAATTTCAACGAGTAGCTCTAGCGGCAATACTTTCCGACGAGCCTGAAACTAGAATGAATGAACCCGCACTACCATGGGCTTTGTTTTCGCATGCATGAAGGCTGCATCTAAAAACGTTCAAGCACCTGTATCTTGAGGCATATTCCGGAGGTTAGTTTCGGCATACGTTCTAGCCCGCTGCCACGCTCGTTCTCAGGCAATGTTTTAGTCTTTTTGCCAAAATTTTCTCGAAGCTTTTAGGACTCACGCGCGGGTATTGAATAACATCCCTGATACTGCAGGCTGGCAAAAAGCGCTTCATGCATGAGAATGCTACGTGAAAATTCACATCCCTGTGCCGTTGCCTCGCCAACTTACCTCGGTCGCATGCTTTTTCTTCCGCCTAACAGTACGATCCTTAGACGCCCGCCGCTTGCCCATGATAGCGAGCAGTTGTTCAACGAATTTCTGCAGGATTACTCAGTGAAATGCGTGGGCCGGCAGCAGCGGGATAAAAGCGAAAGAGACGCCCGGATTTCACTCGCGCTGAGGATTGATGGATTTGCTGTGAACGCAGCATCGCTTATTCGTTGCGTCAAATTGCCGCAGGATTTGGGTCAAATGCGGGTCGCTAGTGCGTTCATCTCATGCAGACATTTACGCAGCGAGCGCAGCAACCGGTTACCCACAACGGTTTGCCATTGCACTTCCCTTAGCATAGAGTCGACTCATGGGGGCATAGATCCCACAAAACAATGGGCACCATAGGCAGTCACCTTGAATCGTCAGCCAGTGTTAATGAGTAAATCTCCGAACAAAAGTGCACTTTTGAAGGCATTTGATGCTCCCTTTCCCAAACCCGTCCTTTTCGGCTGCGATGGGATGAAAAGAAATAAACGGACCAATTTTCCGTCAAGGACCTACTAAGATCCGTCCGAAACCTTTAGATTTAGCGCGAAACCCAAGCGACCGTTGCCCAACTACAGAAATCGAAAAGGGACTGACTATTTCGGGGTGGGGTCACCATATCAAACAAGCGCGGTCCGCAGGGGCGGTAAAGAACGCGGAATTTTTTCTTTTAAAACAATTCCACGTGTGTGCATGTTGCAGTGCTTCTGGCTTCGGGAAAGCGCAATTTCACGGTTTCTTCGAGCCAGCTGTTCGCGAAATATGAACAATCATGTACGGCATCCGGCCCTTGAAGGACGTTTGGGATCCCTAGAGAGACGTTCATTGAAAAATAACAAGAAGTAGGACAGGAGGTAGTGGGTCTTGACTTCCGCGAAGCAAACTGACTTCTAGTTGAGACTGATCCGTTTCTGCATGCCATGCTTTGCACATTCGGAATCTTGGCAGCGTTTCAGGACTATTCGTTCGAATACGTTCGGGTTTGCTTAAATGAGCATTCTGCTAGCGGCGCATTCCTCGCGTAATCGTCGACTTGAGGAAATAATGACAAGCCAACGAGGTCGGAGCGTTGGTTTCGATGCCTGTTGGATGCCTGATCACTCGTACTGTTGGGAACTTGTCATTTCTCACAGTACAATGTTTTTCATCGGGTTCGCTAATACGTTGCCGCGAGTTTGTTGTGTGCAGTTGAATTTATATGATCGACCTCATCTATCTAAATGCTACGATGATGTGGCTGAGAAGCGCCTGAAACCTACGATAAGATCTCTGAAGTTATCCTTGACAGCTCGGAACTATACCGTACACGACTTTACACAGGATTCGACCTCAGCTATCACACATGTTGTAGGCGTAATGGGTATTAACGGGCATAATTTCGTTGTCGAGCTCCGTGTCGTAGCAAGCACGAATCTCGGCACCAACGAGGTTAAATGACCAATCGGTGGTGAAAAGGTTCTCAGTTAATAACAGGCTTGATGCTCCACTGATTATAGCGCCGGTTCGTTGGGTCGAGAGCAACGCTCACCGCTAAACACAGTTTTTTCTTGTTATGGATGGATTACCTGGTCTGCGCTAGTTGAGTTCTCAGCAGAATGCCCGAAGCGAGTAGAGATGAAGACACGGTTATCAGCACGCACAACACAGGCACGCGTTTGAAACATGACCGAAGCCCGTAAGCAGTGGTTAAAAAATCTCTTTTAGCGTCATTGTTGTGGGACCTTAGCGACTCGCCGTTCTAGAGTGCCGCATCCTCCATCCGCCAAATTGTGGTATGGCAGCTTAGGTACTACACGTTTAGGTTATCTCTCGGTAAAGACGCCTTAGCAATCCAGCAGTCGGCAAAAATTGTGCAGTTGGTAATGCGTGTTCGTACGGTGCTAATCAATATCAAAGACGCCATAATGGGGCCCGCATTAATGGATGTATGCCGTCGACGGAAGTGATAGCTGACCTTCGTTAACAAGTATTTCCAAAAGACGGTCTACAGAAACTCGATTTCACCGAGTCCAAACTCAACCTTCTTTGAGGCATTCTTCGAAAATGGTCGTGGATCATTTGCAAGTAACAAAATAAGAAGTAATGCGTAGCGCGGCTAAGAGTGCCGCAACCAGTGATTAGGTTAATAAGCTGGAGCTCCAGATGTATAGTGCGACAATCACATCAGGCCGTCACCAAAAGGCGGTGGAGAGGTTAGTCACTCAGTTAACAAAGTTTCTTCGCTTTTACTAACCTGGCCTTGTTCGCTCGCCCATTTTCCGAGGTTCGAATTTTTAATGGCGGACGAAGAGAACATTCGAACCGGGTATGAGTTGCTCTTCTTCGTTATACATTTCTCTCTCTTCGCATGTATTGTGCGACAGAAACTACGAGGAAGAGAACCGTTCACATCAGGCTTCTACACATTGTTCTTGCTTCAAAGCGGCGATATTTATCTGGCATTTGCAGTGGTAGGTTAATAAGAATCGCTTCGGGTAAGCCGACGTCGTACCAAAGCGATTGTGACTAAAGATCGGCTACGGGCACTCGTACCGTACTCCGTACCGTACAGACCCCACCCNGAAATGTTCGTGTCGAATACCGGCGTAGTAATCACGGCGGGTCACGCGTACCTCGATGATCGGCCGTAGGATGCTGGTGGTGAGCTTGAGTGCGGTGCCGTATTGACGATTGACCGTTTCGCACTGATCAAGTGACCTGCGATCCAGCCATCGCATAATTTCAACGAGTAGCTCTAGCGGCAATACTTTCCGACGAGCCTGAAACTAGAATGAATGAACCCGCACTACCATGGGCTTTGTTTTCGCATGCATGAAGGCTGCATCTAAAAACGTTCAAGCACCTGTATCTTGAGGCATATTCCGGAGGTTAGTTTCGGCATACGTTCTAGCCCGCTGCCACGCTCGTTCTCAGGCAATGTTTTAGTCTTTTTGCCAAAATTTTCTCGAAGCTTTTAGGACTCACGCGCGGGTATTGAATAACATCCCTGATACTGCAGGCTGGCAAAAAGCGCTTCATGCATGAGAATGCTACGTGAAAATTCACATCCCTGTGCCGTTGCCTCGCCAACTTACCTCGGTCGCATGCTTTTTCTTCCGCCTAACAGTACGATCCTTAGACGCCCGCCGCTTGCCCATGATAGCGAGCAGTTGTTCAACGAATTTCTGCAGGATTACTCAGTGAAATGCGTGGGCCGGCAGCAGCGGGATAAAAGCGAAAGAGACGCCCGGATTTCACTCGCGCTGAGGATTGATGGATTTGCTGTGAACGCAGCATCGCTTATTCGTTGCGTCAAATTGCCGCAGGATTTGGGTCAAATGCGGGTCGCTAGTGCGTTCATCTCATGCAGACATTTACGCAGCGAGCGCAGCAACCGGTTACCCACAACGGTTTGCCATTGCACTTCCCTTAGCATAGAGTCGACTCATGGGGGCATAGATCCCACAAAACAATGGGCACCATAGGCAGTCACCTTGAATCGTCAGCCAGTGTTAATGAGTAAATCTCCGAACAAAAGTGCACTTTTGAAGGCATTTGATGCTCCCTTTCCCAAACCCGTCCTTTTCGGCTGCGATGGGATGAAAAGAAATAAACGGACCAATTTTCCGTCAAGGACCTACTAAGATCCGTCCGAAACCTTTAGATTTAGCGCGAAACCCAAGCGACCGTTGCCCAACTACAGAAATCGAAAAGGGACTGACTATTTCGGGGTGGGGTCACCATATCAAACAAGCGCGGTCCGCAGGGGCGGTAAAGAACGCGGAATTTTTTCTTTTAAAACAATTCCACGTGTGTGCATGTTGCAGTGCTTCTGGCTTCGGGAAAGCGCAATTTCACGGTTTCTTCGAGCCAGCTGTTCGCGAAATATGAACAATCATGTACGGCATCCGGCCCTTGAAGGACGTTTGGGATCCCTAGAGAGACGTTCATTGAAAAATAACAAGAAGTAGGACAGGAGGTAGTGGGTCTTGACTTCCGCGAAGCAAACTGACTTCTAGTTGAGACTGATCCGTTTCTGCATGCCATGCTTTGCACATTCGGAATCTTGGCAGCGTTTCAGGACTATTCGTTCGAATACGTTCGGGTTTGCTTAAATGAGCATTCTGCTAGCGGCGCATTCCTCGCGTAATCGTCGACTTGAGGAAATAATGACAAGCCAACGAGGTCGGAGCGTTGGTTTCGATGCCTGTTGGATGCCTGATCACTCGTACTGTTGGGAACTTGTCATTTCTCACAGTACAATGTTTTTCATCGGGTTCGCTAATACGTTGCCGCGAGTTTGTTGTGTGCAGTTGAATTTATATGATCGACCTCATCTATCTAAATGCTACGATGATGTGGCTGAGAAGCGCCTGAAACCTACGATAAGATCTCTGAAGTTATCCTTGACAGCTCGGAACTATACCGTACACGACTTTACACAGGATTCGACCTCAGCTATCACACATGTTGTAGGCGTAATGGGTATTAACGGGCATAATTTCGTTGTCGAGCTCCGTGTCGTAGCAAGCACGAATCTCGGCACCAACGAGGTTAAATGACCAATCGGTGGTGAAAAGGTTCTCAGTTAATAACAGGCTTGATGCTCCACTGATTATAGCGCCGGTTCGTTGGGTCGAGAGCAACGCTCACCGCTAAACACAGTTTTTTCTTGTTATGGATGGATTACCTGGTCTGCGCTAGTTGAGTTCTCAGCAGAATGCCCGAAGCGAGTAGAGATGAAGACACGGTTATCAGCACGCACAACACAGGCACGCGTTTGAAACATGACCGAAGCCCGTAAGCAGTGGTTAAAAAATCTCTTTTAGCGTCATTGTTGTGGGACCTTAGCGACTCGCCGTTCTAGAGTGCCGCATCCTCCATCCGCCAAATTGTGGTATGGCAGCTTAGGTACTACACGTTTAGGTTATCTCTCGGTAAAGACGCCTTAGCAATCCAGCAGTCGGCAAAAATTGTGCAGTTGGTAATGCGTGTTCGTACGGTGCTAATCAATATCAAAGACGCCATAATGGGGCCCGCATTAATGGATGTATGCCGTCGACGGAAGTGATAGCTGACCTTCGTTAACAAGTATTTCCAAAAGACGGTCTACAGAAACTCGATTTCACCGAGTCCAAACTCAACCTTCTTTGAGGCATTCTTCGAAAATGGTCGTGGATCATTTGCAAGTAACAAAATAAGAAGTAATGCGTAGCGCGGCTAAGAGTGCCGCAACCAGTGATTAGGTTAATAAGCTGGAGCTCCAGATGTATAGTGCGACAATCACATCAGGCCGTCACCAAAAGGCGGTGGAGAGGTTAGTCACTCAGTTAACAAAGTTTCTTCGCTTTTACTAACCTGGCCTTGTTCGCTCGCCCATTTTCCGAGGTTCGAATTTTTAATGGCGGACGAAGAGAACATTCGAACCGGGTATGAGTTGCTCTTCTTCGTTATACATTTCTCTCTCTTCGCATGTATTGTGCGACAGAAACTACGAGGAAGAGAACCGTTCACATCAGGCTTCTACACATTGTTCTTGCTTCAAAGCGGCGATATTTATCTGGCATTTGCAGTGGTAGGTTAATAAGAATCGCTTCGGGTAAGCCGACGTCGTACCAAAGCGATTGTGACTAAAGATCGGCTACGGGCACTCGTACCGTACTCCGTACCGTACAGACCCCACCCGTACCGTACGGTACGGCAGGGTAGTACGGGCCGTAATACCGTACGGTACGGTACTAGTAAGGGCCGTATTGTGCTAAATATCGAGGAAACTGCAGCTGTACCGTACTTCGTACTGGCCGACCCCACCCGTACCATGAGCCGTACTGTACTAGCTTACCCGTACCGTACTCTTGGTGCATAGGAGGCAGTACGGTACGTACAATCAGAACGGCACGGCCGTACAAGCAATACAGTTGCCGATATTTACTTCTATCGCGTCGTTTAGCACCTGTTGTACCGATATTTTCCGTTCAACGATGCATCTGCTGGGACGATTGGTTTAATGCGTTCCTTCCTAAACCACTTTTCCACGTTATTCTTTCTATTTATCATGTCCGCTATCGCAGTGAACCGGCTGACAGCGATGATGATGCCCATTCGTCACGACAAGGTTTGTTTCCGCCTATACAAGTAGGCCCGTGTGCCGGTTTCTGCAGATCAGGCCGGGGTTAGGGCATCTGACGCTTGCGAATGTCTCACGGAGCATGCTACGTTCCTCGGTATGACATAACATGTCCTACCAAGGGTACATGACATTACACGTTCAAAAAGTGTAGAACATGGCACTTTACAAAATTTACGGGATTTTTGCTTGAGAAAGGCTGTTTTCTCTCTATCACGACACGGAAAAACGCGCCGTTCTGAACACCTGCCGTCCCGAACAGCCATCGGCTAATAAAGCCCTGCGCACAATGCCGACCCCGAGTCCGAGCCCGGGACTCGATGTGCATTGTGCGCACCTCGAGTCCGAGTCCGAGTCCGAGTCCGACCTCGAGGATTCCTCGGACTCGGAC
>JNEY01000079.1:311062-326407 GCA_020875895.1 Aphelenchus avenae | reverse complement strand
GCCGGCGACGTCCTAAGGGCCTCGTAAAAAGAACGAAAGGAAAAGCCTCATACAAAATTCTACTCTCCTGGAAGGCAGACAATATATCCTAGACTTGGGAAGCCGAGCCGAGCCGTTTTCCATTAAGCCCTGCGCACAATGCCGACCCCGAGTCCGAGCCCGAGTCCGAAGCCGGGACTCGATGTGCGCACAATGAATGTCCTCGATGTCGACCTCGAGTCCCAGGACTCGGACTCGGACTCGGACTCGAGGTCTGCGCACAATGAAATTTGACCTCGAGTCCGAGTCCGACCTCGAGTCCGTCCTCGAGGACGGACTCGAGGTCGGACTCGGACTCGAGGTCAAATTTCATTGTGCGCAGACCTCGAGTCCGAGTCCGAGTCCGAGTCCTGGGACTCGAGGTCGACATCGAGGACATTCATTGTGCGCACATCGAGTCCCGGCTTCGGACTCGGGCTCGGACTCGGGGTCGGCATTGTGCGCAGGGCTTAATGGAAAACGGCTCGGCTCGGCTTCCCAAGTCTAGGATATATTGTCTGCCTTCCAGGAGAGTAGAATTTTGTATGAGGCTTTTCCTTTCGTTCTTTTTACGAGGCCCTTAGGACGTCGCCGGCATCTGGTTGGATACAGACTGACAAACAGATCCTAATTTACTGCAATCAATCACGACTCACTCACTTAGATATGGTCCCGACAAAGCCTTCTCGCTATTGTTATGTCCGTCCTTGGCGTTTCAATCACGTGCGCGGCTGTTCGACCGATCAGAGCACTAGCCTTGATGGAAGACGGTGACTACTGGAGTGCCTTCCGGCGATCCGACTTTGTGCTTCTTCGGTCAGCCGTTTGTGCCGTGTCTTTTTTCTTGAACGTGATGCTAGAAGCGTGGGCGTTCTTCCATTTCTGCCGGCTATCAACGGTCAATCAACGAAGAAATAACGAAAATTTTCGCTTGCTATGTAAGTGGATTCTTGATGTCGGCAGACCCTAGCGCTTGACTTAGACGCGACCCCCTAGGTACCGTACCGTACTCCGTACCGTTGAATACGGCACGGCCGTAGTAGGCCGTACCGTACTGCCATACTAGTGCATTTTTAGCTTGAAAATCATGCCGTAGCGTACTCCGTACTGGATCTGGCACCCGTACCGTACTCGGTACCGTAGAATACGGCAGCAGTACGGTACGGAGTACGGTAGGGTACGGCCGTCTAAGTCTACCTAGCGCTACGTGGGTCTGCAGCCTCACCGAAAACCCGGAATTCGTTCATTCAAAAGAAAAAGTGTGAAATACGGAGTGTTCTACGGATTCTTCCGGCCCTTTAGTACAGACAGTCGTGAAGCGAGTCATGCCCAAGTGCAATGGCCCACATTCATGCGACGGTAACGGGATGCCTTACGCTTAGTTCGCTGTGGCTGTCGATCCCTTAGATAACTCATTTCGATGTGGTATTATCATTTTCGCTGCTTTCTTCATGGCGGAATACAGCTAATTCTACTGTTGGCGGAATCCTGTTTGCACTGCATCTAGTTCAAGTGACTTAGGGTTTTAGTATTTACCACACTCTCGGAGCTGCTCGAATTTGTGCGGGTGATGTGTATGTTTTCCACAACGTTCCACTATCACAACGCCGTCGTCGACTTCGGCTGGCAGTACCTCACCTACATGGGCTTCGTCCAGTGGTTCTCCAGAGCCATCTTCTTACTAGTTACCAGGTAGCATAGTCCATTTTACGCGAGAAATGCGAATGTTCAGCAACACAGTTCGCCGCGCATATCTTCGGTTCTATGCAGTTTTATGGCGAAGGGGACCGTTTGCAGACAGGAGTCTAACGGAAAGCACTGTCAGCAAAGTTATCCTCTTCTAGCGCAAAAGGGTCGCGTCCCTTAATCAACGTGTGTTTCAGTGACCTACAGCGGTATAGGCACATTGGGTTTTTAGTGTCTTGGCCTTCCACTGGCCGCATTCCGCATTAACGAGTCCACCCATCGAGACTTTGGACATCGTCGCGTATCATTCGATAGCACATCTTGCGTACGATTTCCAAAGCTACGCTAATACGTGAAACACATGTGTTAGCAGAAGTTATTCACGAGGTCGCGCAGTCGGAAGTTAAAATCGGTCGTCTGCCCAGCGTGGACAACATGCCACTACAGTGCCACTCTGTGACACAGGGCGGGTAAAGCTGCTGCTAGAATGATTTGGATCACGCAGCGAACCGAAGCAGGCCATATTGTATTTTGATGCTCGCCGCCGGGCGGGCGTTCAGAAATTACGAGACGCTTGACGAAAGTTACAATGGAAATTATCAAAATTTGCATGAAGTAGCAATAATATCGGTAGAAATCCCACAACACTTCTGGTAGACGACTTGACGTTCATTTATTTTGACAATGTAAGCCTTAAAACACAGGACACGCTCAAGAACCCTTCTTATCCAACCAACATTAAAGATACGGATCCATTGTGGTGGGGGGATTATTTGGAGATGGAGCTATTAGAGAGAGGATTAGTTTTCTGGTACGCTCTAGAGAGAAGTCTACTGCGCCGGGAACTAATGGAAAGGGGGAATTCTGAGAGGAAATATGACAGCACTGTCGACTTTCCTGAATCGTTGGATCCGTAGTTCGCAGCAGCCCTTCCGTATCGCTTTGATCTCCAGATCTTCGTCATTGGAGTTCTCGAGGTATTCATTACGTACGCCTTCGAGTGCATCGATGGGTACATCGTAAGCGTAGAACTCGTACCTTTGAGGAAACATGTCGTTAGCAAATTTCAAATGAGTGCTCTTTAGGCAGCGTAAAGAAACTATGAGAAAGCATTTTGGGCAATCCCACCCCTTCTCCCCCCCCCCCCCCCCGAGTGCAGTGCATAACTGACTGGTCTGGCCAATCATGACCCACTATTAGAAGGTGCCTCTCTATTTTTGCGCGTTCTGTAAAAGCGCGCTTCTATCGTAGTCAAAACCCAGTCCACCTTAAAACCCGGAAGATACAGTCTCCTCGTCCGTGTAGCACACACCTTCATCAGACTTTCGACGAGCATCGTCACGTCGAATTCGTAGGGGTTACACAAGACGTTTAGACGGCGTGGGACGTCGCTCGTGGAGCCGTGGAGCCAGTCGGCGATAAGACTGCTATCGCAAGGCGGCCTAAAACCCCGGGAGAATCGGTGTGAACACAAGAACCGGCGTACAGTTCTCTCAGTTTTAGGGCATTAGCGCCAGCTACGGTGGTAGAACCGAAGAAGGCCGGCATAAGTTCCTGTGCTACGACCGATTCGTCCTCGTCAGATGGAAGAAAACGAAGAAGGCATTCAACAGACCGACAACATAATACATCGTTAAGTGCCAGTTGGAGTCGTGAAATATCGCACCATGTGAGGATATGAAAGCTAAGGCGTACATGTCAATTAGCGATGTACGGCCGTAGAGGCCTGAATACTTGGACTATTTAGCATGGTGATCCGTTTGGCAGCCATCGTCCGCCCAACGAGGGTAAACCCGCTCACCTTTATGTAGCCCGTTAGGGGGCGATATAGCCGTGCGTAAGGTCGCATTGGGCGGCACGAAAAGCCCAGCAGGTACAAACGGAACTTACTCGAGTTCAAGAGAGTCGAGCACATATGCATCCTTTAAGTCTCTGAGTATAGCGACCATCGTCGTCTCTTTTAATGTGCCACAGTTCACAGATAACGGCTCCACGAACGAATTTCTCACGAGGCAGCAAAACTCCTCGGGACTGTCTGCTTTCTTCCATTCGTCCATTGACATGGCACTGCATTCGCGATGATGGGTTAGAAGATTGATAGTAAATCCAGCGAATGAAATGACCCGAAGTGGTCCGTTCTTTTGGAAGTTGCTGTCGACGATTTCGAATGAACCCTGTCGGCGAGCAGTAAGGCTTCTAAGTCCCGACGTCGCAAGCAGCAACTGGTGTCTTTCAAGACTTCCGAAAGCATCATGCTTGTACGGACGTTTGTTTAGTCGAAAAGAAGAAGCACCAATTGACGACGAAAAAGATGTGGTCCTGGACGAAGACAGCAATAGCTATGAAATTTGTGAATCGACTGAAGCAGCTGCGGGTTTGGAAAGGAATAGGGAGTGGCCGGCAAAGCTCTTGAGCAAATAGCATGCAAAAATGCATGCTACTAACGTTCGCCAAAGCGAGTTGCCACGCAAGTCGTTGTTAAGCAGTCGTCGTCGAGTATAGCTTCGAGTCATGAGGGTTCCACCCCTAATAACCTGGTTGAAGTGAACGGTGTAGAGTTCTGGACTGCTTCGCTGTGCGCAGCTGAGACGACTACTTCCATGGCAAAGAAACCTTGGTTTTACGGCATCGTTACATGTGCTCGGACTGCCCGTCACGAAAACGCGACCAATTTCCGACTAACTCCGAAGACTGGCTCAGAACGGTTCGCCGACGCAGGCACATTTTTCGGAGCGGACTCCATGTTTGATGAGTGAGTGCGTGTTTGCCCAGCAATGAAACATGCCCGAGCGCCAAAGTATCCTCGTCGAAGTGGGGTCTTATCAGCAAAAATCCAGGACGGTCTGCACGCTTAATTTTGATAATACTTAGCTCTCCGAATCACCGTGTTGCTCATCATAGTGTGCCTGACGATGCTTCGTCCACTACCCTGCTACTTGCTTAATCTCTTTCTTATCCTCAAACTTGCGAAAGGTTAGGTTTTTTGCGTATCAGAAAATGAGTGTATCATCTTCGGGCTTTTTTCCGCATTTTTGGAGCTGGGGGGACTGGGGGTACAGAGAGAGTATTTGCTAGGAGTCCGAACACGAAATTCAAAATTTTGCGATTGACAATGGTTACCATATGTCACTAATCTCGGGTCGCGTTTCCAGCGTCTACCAAGCTCACGGATGGTACTACTCTGGAAAGCTTTCTTCCAAAAAAAAAACACTGGGTGAAACACGGACCCACTAAGACTTTTAGGGTGGACAAGGGCGTAGCGAGCCCGGCCCAAATGAAGGAGCGGGTGAGGGCGGACCGATATCTAGGAAAACGCTTTTGGGTCCCTGGTGACCTCTAGTTTAGGGCCGGGATTTTTGCCCGTTCAATGGAGTCAGACATTGATTTTTAGCCGAAAATAATCGCATAAATCGGAGGCGCCGCTAAAGCTATGGCACAGTATACATAGGCACGGCACGAAGTTCGGTACAGGCACCCAACAGTTATCAACACTCAAAGTTTCAGGTGCTTCTGGGCCATCCCAAACACTGCGTTCTTACCGTGACGAAGCCTACGCGCTAGACGTGCAAATTGGAACTCCACCGCAAACGTACTCGCTGACCGTTATGATCGAAGCAGAGCGCCTCGTTGTCCCGGCTCCGTCGTGCCGGGAGTGCTGTAGGAAAAAGGCGTATGATCCGACGCAGTCGAGCACTGGCGCGTGCACGCCCGGCACGCCGTTCGGATGGGACGGCACAATACGAGACTGCAACGACACGGTAACGGTGAGTAAGAACTCCTCCTGCACACGGGCTCGCTCTAGTTGTCCAGTAAGCTTTGACGGCGCCTTACCCTCCCTCCCCCCGCGAGGTGCCGATACCGCGCGGAACAATGTGGTCCATGAGATGAGCACTCCGACTAAGGTGTTCTAGAAAATTGTGAAGTCATTTATTTATCCTGATCTGGTCACCAAGCTCCCATTTGGGTCATGCCATGATCTTATGGCATATCGTTCTACGGTAATATTCACCTCGACCCTTTTAGCGATGGGGGTATGACCTTATTGTAAAGCCTACGCATCGAGCTCTGAAATCTTTCGCGCATTCATTTATAATTAGCCCACCAAAGCTTCCATTTGAGCCACGACGTGACATTCAGGCATGGCTTTAGAAGACTATTGTTCACATGGGGGCTTGAACCTGCACTTCATTAAGTAAGGATGTCGCATTTATGTCTAAAGACATGTCATTTTGATCACTTGCACACGGACGTACGAATTGTCGTCGAAAACCGAAAGACACAACTGGTACCCACTTCAGCAATTTAGGCCTTCGGACGCACCCTCACGAACTACGACTTCAGGGACGTAATAAACACATCGTCGGCAGACTTCTTCGTTCTCGATGGCACTTGGGATGGACTCTTCGGACTTTCCGGCATGACCAGCTTTGCCGACGAACCATTTGGTCTGTTCCTACAGCGGACGTGCACCGCGGAAGGGGCTATCGCGAACAGTGCTGGCACGATAACTTACGGCGGCATGGACACGAACAACTGTGGCGACGTATTCGCTACACTGGAACTAATGTGAGTTTGAGAACCGCATACTCTCCCCCCTTACTGCAAAAGGCGGTTTTTGAGGGCACGTGGGACAGTAGAAACACTTGCCCCTGGCTCAATTTGTGGTTGATCTCTTCCCCCAAATGAGCCTAAAAGTCCTTCTCCGCCCATTCCACCCACAAAGGGCTGACACTCCCATACTCAAATAGTACCTACTGGCCTAATTCTAAACGACCAGCATGACGCATAAAGTTCAGTAAAGTAAGGGTAATCTTGACGTAGCGCGACGTGGCTAACGGGGGTCAGCGTAAGTGAAAACAGCAAAGCATACGCTTACGTTTCGGAGCTCGATCAACCGTACTTGATTCTTGGCGTCTAACAAGTATTGGATCACATGTGCCGCATTGAGACTTGATGATGTCAAACATATGCATCCGGTGTACGTCAGAGGGAGCCGAACAAAAGAATCAAAAGCGGAGAATAGTCATCGAAAGGCTCTACGCCATTAAAGTTGATTCAGCCGCCCCTTATTGTTTAAGTAGTCAACTGCCGTGTTCAGCGACGATCCATTAAGTCCGGATCTCAGCGGCTCGAGCGGGCTAACGCGCCTCAGCCAGGTGCAACTCGGCGCAAGTAAGCCGCTCATCGGCGCCAACGGAGGATGGAAGGTCAACTTCGAAACTGCGTCGTCTGAGATCCTAGTGCCGCGTGTAAGCCTGGACACCGCCGAAGTGCAATAGTAGCCCGGTACTTTTTTCCAGAAAGTGTTCGACACGCTGAATGAAAACTGGCGTGCGACGATG
This sequence comes from Aphelenchus avenae, assembly GCA_020875895.1. Classification (NCBI taxonomy): domain Eukaryota; kingdom Metazoa; phylum Nematoda; class Chromadorea; order Rhabditida; family Aphelenchidae; genus Aphelenchus; species Aphelenchus avenae. The sequence goes on along the minus strand of JNEY01000079.1, from coordinate 319,361 downwards.
AATGCAAAAACGGGCGAGTGGAACGTCGACTGCAGCATCGCCGGCTATTTGAATCTAAGCTTCGCCGACGCTCCACAACCACTCTCCATACCGGTGCAACAGCTCGTTTATCGCGTCGAAGACAGCTGCGTGCTGCGCCTGCGTCCTTGGGGACCGGACGACGAGTTCTATACGAGCTCGTATTGGACGTTTGNCAAAATAAATTTTCAACGCAACATTACAAAGGAAGCCTAAAAACCTCGTTGGCGGCGTCTGCGGCGGGCCACATTGGGTATAAAAACGGCCAAAATCAGTATTAAAAACCGCTGTGGGGCAAAAAAGGAGACTTTGGAAAACTACCAAAGGGGGGACCAAGGCATATTTTCGGCGCCGGCTGTCGGCCGGCGCCGAAAAAATGGTAAGGGTCCCCCCTTACCATGGCGCACCCCCCTTGACCGGGTCCAATTTACGCCACTGGTTCAGAGCACTCCGCTGCGTAAGCTGTGTCGTGTTGATGACGGGACGTCAACTGAGCCGCTTACGGGCGACCCAATTCATGCCGCTCGTCGGTCTCTCTGTCGCTGACTTGCCTCCGTCGTAGTCTTGCACATCGATTGGCGGACGCGTTCACGTGAAATTCATGTTGTTGCACTTTGGAAACGACTTAGCTCTTGCGACTTTTCTTGTGACTAGATTTCCGGTCGCCTATGTACGTGTTAGTGAGTATTAAGGACAACGACAGGTTCACTCGCAGACCCGACATTTGTGCTGCTTCAAGTTCAGACATCCATTTGGTTCGTGCTCGTTTCATTACGTGCCGTTTTTCTTCTTCTATAACGTTACAATTCAGAACACGCAAATGAATTCGGCAGTCAAAGAAGAGACCTCGGCATCGTCAAGTCCACAAGAACTCCTCTACGACGTGCTGGAAAATGGCATTAAAATGGAAACTTTCGAATCGATGACTCTGTTGAAGACGAATTTCCTCCCAGACTCGAGGAGTTCTTACCACCGGTAAGCCGAAGGGATTCTTTGATCAAAAAGTTCACGTTCAAAATGCGCCTTAGTGCGTAGTTTAGGAGCTCAACAAATGATTAAGAAACTTGTGACAGCTTGGTTTAGCCTCAACGCACGTCGATAAAGAAGAGTACCGTCGGCACGGTGAGCCTCGCCGTGACCGCGTCGCAATATGCAACGGCTACCAAATGCGCTCCATTTACGGCACCAAGAATGGCATCTTCTCAGAGTGCCGACGCGGACGAACAGCGAACCTGAGATGCTACGGCTCGGCTAAGTCGGACTTGGACGGAAGGAACCTCGTGGAACGGCACGCGCACAATCATCCCTCGGTGCCCTACAATTACAGGGTAAGCACTTCCCATTGCTCATCGAATAGTGCTCCGGGGTCATTGTTTATACTGTGTCCGAAAGTGGTCCTTAGGCGCACTTAAGTTCCGATAAATGTGTTCGAGATATAAGTGAAGAATGGGCATCAATAAGGCTCTTAACCGAAGCTAAGCGGGCTCAATGACGCATATTAGAGCGTGACTATTGGCTACAAATTTAACGAGAGGAAGCGGTTACTTGGAGTTTTCGGTATGCCGTGCCACGTTTGATCTCCAATGATCTCCACCGATGACCTCCAAAAGTGTACGTTCTAGGAAGCACCGAAATCTAGCGACGAACGGCCGTCAACGTTCTTCTTCGCAGCCGCGGAATCACAAACACCTGCTCGTTATCCAACCACAGACGAGACCTCTGCCATTCGAAGCGAAAGGAATGATGCAAATGTATGAGCTTATCAGTTTAGTGATGACGTAACCATAACACTTTTCAGACCGCCTCTAGCGCAGCCGTAGCCGAAAGCATCGCGTCTGTCGTAGAGAAGCCGTACACCAAGTTGACCATGACGTCCCTTATCGACTCCCTCATGCAATACAAAAAGGTATGGTTCTCTTCTTTTTGGATCTATGCAGCAGGGCTGGGGACTCGAATTCGGAAATTCCGTCGTTTGGCTTCGGATTCGGATTTCAAAATTGGGACAGTTTTCTGAATGTTTGGTGTAGCAGTCCAGTTCGGAAGCGATGGACCCGTACTGCACTTAATGATCGCAAAAAAGTCGCAAAAAGACGAGTGGAACATGGCTCGAATGGGCGTCGAGCTACTTCAGCTGATCGCGAACGCTTTCAAGACCGTCCAAGATCGTCGTGAATCAGTTCTGCCGTTCTTCCCAATTAAATACCTGTTTCGAAAATTCGGATTCGTAAATTCGGTAGTTTTGCTTCGGATTTGATTTTTAACGTTGATTCGGATTCGGTTATGTTTTTGGAAATTCCCCAGCCCTCCTATGCAGACTATGGGCGGTTGAAGCACAGTATAACATGTTGCTTATGGTTACGAAAGTCCTTTCAGTCTCCCGAGGTCGAGTTCAGCCGTAAAGTGATCGAAAGCCTTGTCAAGAAGCTGAAGGATAAGCCGGCGGAAATCGGCGTACTCGTCGATGCCGTAAGGAGCGGTGGACGCTACCCGGGAACATGCGTCACCATCAACAGGACGTTTGACGGTCGCCTGCAGGTAGCCTTGGCATCATACCACCTTGCCGTGGCATATACAATGACAGACGGTCAGACATTTGTCGACCGCGGCTGCTTAAATTATACGCCCCAAATGTGGTTGGTTACCCCAATGAGGAAAAAACTTTCATTTCGTTAAAACTCGCACTTCGCATCTTCTTAGACGGGAAGTATTTTGATCCTGATGTTTGTAAGTATTGTTGACCGACTTTCGCTCGATTTTCGCCAAAGTTTTATTTTCGTTGGTCCTACTGGCTTGTCGCCTGTCCGAGGCCACCTCTCAAGCCGGTAGGCGTCTGTCATGTTCCGGTGGCAGACCCACATTGACCGTTACGGAGCGCCTACTCTACCGTTAAGCCTTGATTTCCAGGTCGCAGCGAGAAAAGTGTACCCACACGCCGTCTACGTGCAGATTTTTCGATGGCCGGATGTGTCCAGAGCCGAGCTGCGATCGATTTCACGTTGCTACCAAGGATTTGAGGCGAGATCCGAAGCGGTAGGTCGGCGGTGTGTGGTGAAGCTTGACAAGGACTTGCAGGTTTGCGTCAATCCCTATCACTACGAGCGCGTTCTGTCCGGATCGCCTGCGACGATTACACGCATGCTTGAACGGATAAGAGATGACGAAACTGAAAAGGACATCATCGTGCTTGATGACTGACCGTCCACGGAGCCACTTGTTTTGTTCCCGTTAGTCTTGCGAATAAGTAGCACACTAATTCTCAACTTCGAAGACGGATGGATGTCGAAGATGCCTACGTAGTTTCACTTTTAACGCGGCTATTCGTAGAGCACGTATAAAGTGGGCAGATGCTGTTGCTGCAAACAAGGGCTTTACGGGTGTACTTTGCAGCACAAGCATGGGTCTTCCCAGTTTCGGTGAACCACAATGTTGGTGGACTCCGGTGAGCTAAACTGAACTGATCTGTACTCAATCTTCGTTCAATTCAGTGAAAAGTATCTGCTTCACGGAGTCTGATAGCAGCTTTTCTTAGTTGGTTCATTCGTCGTTCCGCGGTCCGGAATGGCTCGAGGCCGTAGCCGTACAGGACTCGAACTTCCCTACACTATTTGCATCTACAGAGTAATGTGATGTCTGGCTGGGATAGGGCCGTAGGCAGAATTCCAGGAAGGGCGTAGAGGTCAGGGACAGGACGGTAGGCCTCTAAAATGAGTCGCAATGGCCTTAACTCACTAAAATAACGTTAAAAATGGCATATTCGTGCTATACAATCCAATATAGAGCGTTTTACCGTAAAATCTTCTTCACCAAAAGGTCCATTCTGTTTTCGAGACGGGTTAACCACATTATCCGTTGATCAAACATATCCCCGCTTGGTGTCGCTTAATGCGCGCGGCCGACGGCCAACAGCCGTGCGGTGCACAAGCTGATTACACATGTAATTACGAACGATTAGCTTGTCGGACGCGTGTAAGCGAGTGCTACCGATCGGCCGTCGGGCGCGTATGTCTGCAGCGTCCGACACGAGTCCACCTGAAGTCGCGCTGGCCCTTTCAAGCACCGCTTATGTTACGATTGTGCTTAACGGCTTTTGTTTTCTTCCGTCATATACGGCCAGCATCGGCGTCAGAGGATGAGTTCCGTCTTCTGCGAGACCTGCGCGAGAATTACGACAATGTCGAACGACCCGTCTTGAACCATACGCAGGCGGTTGACGTCAAACTCCGCGTAATTCTCCAACAGATTCTGAATGTGGTAAGCTAATAAATCAAGAGGAATACTGAAAAAAATTGGCAAAACTACGTTCTTCGACATATCATGTCCCCCTGGACAAGCAGAACGCAAACTAAAATTCGGTACTCGCCAGCCGTTACGGCTACGGTACTACCGTACTCCGTACCATACTGACTTTACCCGTACCGCACTGCCGTACCGTAGTAGGGCTAGTACGCGGTACGTTACGGGACAGCCGTACCGTGCTGTCCCCTACCGTACGGTACGGACGTACCACCGGTACGGTTGCCGATCTCGAGGTGAAACTCACAGAAACCGGTTCCAAAGGCGGTCCGTTTTTATCGAAAACAATGTGGATACTATAGTGAATTCAGGACGCCAAAGATCAAACGCTGACGCTGGTCCTGTGGCTGCAGTTCTCGTGGTCCGACTACAACATGATCTGGAGCCCCGAGGAGTACGGCGGCATCAGCCAGATTCAGCTTCCCGCCGGCACTTTGTGGAGGCCCGACGTGCTCCTGTTCAATAGGTAGGCCCTTTTCTGTTCTGGATTATGTGCATTATAGTGCTGACAATTTCGACTCGCGCTTCGACGTCAACTTCATCGTGAAGCACGACGGTACCGTCCAGCAGGTGCCGCCAGCGATTGTGAAATGCTCCTGCAACATTGACATCACCTGGTCCGGCATGCCTGCTTTCCAAGAGTGAACGATTCCCCGGTGCTTTAGGTTCCCGTTCGACGAACAGATGTGCATTCTCAACGTAAGCGTAACGCCTGGCGAAGACTGTTGGCGACGAACGTGGTTTAGTTCGGCTCCTGGACCTATACGGGCAACCTTCTCAACCTGACCATCGACGACCCGAACAACGGAACCGGCGTGCACATGATGGACGTTTCGTACTACGTTCCAAATGGAGAGTGGGACTTAGTAGGTAAGTCATCTGTAGAGCTCTGAGAACCTGCGACGTATTCCGTGCTAATTTGGGAATTAGGCGCTAGGTATCGGCGGCGTACCTCAGCTACGTGCCGTACCGAACGGCCTACGGAACTGAAGGGAATTCAGTAAGCAGATTTACGGCCCGTACTGAAAGCCATACTTAAAGCCGGTATTCACGTCAATGTACAGCCGTAGCAGCTTTCGGCACGGCTTGATTTAAACATACTTTACATGATTTCGCAGTGCATATGGTTTCGCAATGCCCTAAGTAGGCCTAATTACACAATACGTCGACGTTCTTTTAGTCTAAGAAGACAGTGTATGCCCATACTCCACTTAAGAATAAGGCTTTTGTACGGTTCGCAAATCTTTGCGGCACAAGGCGGTGTACGCCGATCTTTGAAAGAAACTTTTAAAGGCCCTTCAGCTCGGTTCACCATGAAAGTACGCTGGAATGTAGTTTAGCGACTCCCGCGAAACGCGTGACGAACCCGTTCCTTGCGGACTTCTACGTCGAGCTGCATTTCTACCTTCATATGCGCCGCAAGGTCGTCTACTACGGCATAAACTGGCTAATACCGGCGCTACTGTTCCTGCTCACGAGCGTCCTGGGATTTTCGCTGCCATCACAGTGTGGCGAAAAGATCACGCTACGTTCGTCTTTAGTTTATTCTCTGTTGCAAAGTGCACTTTAGAGACGACTAACTTGCTCTCGATGACGTCCTTTCTCGGAATCGTGTCCTCCTACACGCCTCCTTCTACTTCGGTTCCCGTAATAGGTACGCACTCGGATGGGATGCACTTTTAGCGTCGGTAAATGCAATTTGCCCACTCACTGCCTAAAATGGTTCGCCGCTATCGCCTGTATCGCGCAAAAGCTGCGATACTATTACTTCGAACAATTTTAAAATATGCATTTTTCCAGGTAGTTCATAGTTTGCCTCAGTCCATATGCCGCATACCGTTGGCCAGAAGCAACGAATTAAAAACAGTAAATTCGGTGATTTTCGCGATTTGGTTTCACTTTGATCTTATGTTTCAGCTCCAAAATGCAGTTAAATTTCGGACCCTACTATCCACGTTACGCAGGCGGCTTCATTTGTATGCTAATTACAGACTTTAGCCGTATTCTTCTCCTTCTCCATGATCATCCTCGGCTTGTCGGTGATCTTCACGGTGCTCGTTATTAACTTCCATTTTCGGTCTCCAAAGACGCACAAAATGAGCCCATGGGTAAATTCCCACAACTACAGCAGCCCAAATCAGTGGCTTCTAGGTTCGTACAATCTTTCTCGAATGGATGCCGTGGCTCCTCCTCATGCAACGGTAAGGCAATAGAGCGACCGCTGGATGCTTGGCTTGACTGGTATGAAACGCAACGCTGCCAAAATGCAGACATTTTTATGTTCGGAACTGAGGCGTTTTTTTGGCTTCAGAATTCGAGAATGGACATTGCAAGATTCAAAATGACGGCATGCCTATTCAGGGGCAACTGTAGTGCGTCGCTTGGCTGAACGGATATTTAGACCCGGAAAGCAGATGCAGAAGCCTAAGCCAACGGTGAAGCCGCCCACCACACTAGGCCGCAGCGACTCCACGGCTTCAAGGCTAGCTAGAGCTGCGGAACACCTCACCTTGGTCAGAGCGAGAAACCGGTCGGTTGGACCGCAGGAAGACGGTCAACCAATGTTGGCGGAATCGGACGAGAAACCGAGGACGGACCGGGGAAGCTGTAAGCATTATCCTTGCGAAGTACCAAGGCCTATATCAATAGATAAGTCTTTACCAAAGTGGTCCACATGAACTTCCGAACCGGTACCGGCTTGAACCGCTAATATTGATGTTGCTATGGAACCGTTTAGTGTCCACGATTTCGGACATAGCGTCCCTGGCAGAGGTTCGCAAGGCAATCGAAGAGCTACGCGAGTACCTTCGCAGCAGTAAGGAACGAATGCAGGAGGACGACGATGAAGACGACATTCAGGTACATTCTGTGATGCCCTTGCAAAATGTGAGCCCTCAACTTTAGACCGACTGGCAGTATATGGCGGGGACCATCGACCGGGCGTGCCTGTTCCTCTACGCCGTCCTCACCGTAGCGCTACCGGTCTACATGATTCTCGCCATTCCTCCGTCCGCTTTACCGCCCGGCGTCGACGAGGTGGCCGTGCTATAACCGGCAGTCCGTCATCGCTTTTTCGAATCTTGGTTGAACAGCCTCATAAACTCTAAGAGGCTATATGCTTTGGTTCATTTTGGTTCATTAAATTTCGTCGGTACCGACGAAGGCGTACGCTGATTGCTCACTCTAGTATTCCTTGCCGGTTATACTCCAAAGAAGTTGCTTGCAGTATGCACCAAATTAATGCAGTCAGGGTTGTTGAATTTCCATTTCCGGAAATGGAAATGGCAGCAAATGACGCTAGTGGGAAATGGAAATGGAAATGGCAAGAAATTAAGCCTGTGGGAAATGGAAATGGAATGGAAATGGCAACAAAAAATGCCATTCATTTCCACTTTTTTCAGTACCAAAGGGTCCCCCCTTATGTCATAGTCGGCCGACCGCCGTGAAACACGCAACTAGATTCGTCGCTGACCCCAGCCCATTCAGCCCGACCTGACCCCTCTTCCGCCCGGCCGACCGGCCCGACCTGATCCACGCCCTCCCCCTCAACTCCCCCAAGCCGACCGCCGGACCGATCTGACCGGCCAAACATGCGTCACAAGAGTGGACGGAAATTCAGCCCAATGCAGGCGATACAAACAACATTTAAGTAGAAAATTTTACATTATGCTAAAAATTCGCTCGGGTGGCGCCTAGCGGCGGGCAAAAACACTGTCGAAAAAACGGACTTATTTGACCACCAAAAGCCGGCAGGCACCCACCATAGTGGACTCGCAAATCCAAGCCAGAAAATTAGATGTACTCTTAGGAGCGACTAAAGTAGAAGCCTAGATAAATCAAGCGAAGGGTATCCATTTAACTCTTGCCTTGCATGCTTACAGCACGACTTCGAGCAAAAAATTTACTGCTGGAAATGAATGGCGGAAATTGCGGAAATGGAAATGGCGCCAAATTGTGCTAGTGGGAAATGGAAATGGAAATGGCGGGG
>JNEY01000079.1:272311-288822 GCA_020875895.1 Aphelenchus avenae | reverse complement strand
GGGGGGGGGGGCGTTTATTAGAGAAAATACGGTAAGCGTTTGATGCGGACTGGATGGGCTGAGTAGTGTTGGCTGTACGGTGCGAGAGAGAGAGAGAGAGTACGGCGAACTCAAGCACACTGTACTAAAGCTAACTGACTTTAGCAAAGTGAGCGAAGAAGATTCTTTGGCCTGTTATGGGTGGATATGATTTTTAATCAAGATAAAACCAAAAAAAGCAATATCTCCCCACTGATGATTAAAATCTGAAATGCGCCCATGTCTAGCATTTTCCTGCTATCATCGCCGGATATTTTTCGAAACACAGTGTGAATCCCGCTCGTTGGCTGGACGAAATGTGAGAGAGTTCAAATAATGAACGAGTCGGAATGTGCAGAAGGCATTTTTTTCTTGAACCGATAGCGCGTGTAGTTGTCACAAAGGCACGGGGATGGCATGATGGAGATTGCACTCAGGAATACTTTGGCAAGGCTACAATCTGGCGTGGATGAGATAAATGTTAAGGAAATGTCGTGGAGCGGCGGCAGGGGACAAGGACGAAGGAGTATCAAAAGGCACACAGCTGGTGGGGCAGTTTCATCAAGGCATTTTAGAGCGGTAGAATGGAAGTGCGGTGCTCAACGTTCGAATGCGGACTGTGCGGGAAGTCACTGGCTCTGACCACCGCCTGGATTGCCTTCGCTTCCGTCGGACATGTTCTCACCGTCACCGCCGCTTGCCTAGGCATGTAAGTTCAAACTCACCGCGTTACAAGGCTTCAAAACTTACAGGTGAGCCGGCGCGATCCACGCCAGCATTTTCGTCAGCAGTCGAAGGTCCGGTTGGCAGGGACTGACGGAACAACATGCCAAGGGAGTCGCAGCCGGCGACGACGTTTTTCGATTTCTGCGCGGCCACTGGCGCCAGTTGCCGTCCAGTGGGTACGTTTCGGAGCTGTGGAGCGCTAGCCTAAACCGGCCACAATTGACCTTGGCTCCGACATTTCTTCACCGAAACCTGAGGTCACTAAGCGGGTTAACTGCTCACTTTCGGATTCGTTCTGAATTACACTTCAGGACCCGTACCGTTAAACGGCCCGTACCCGTACTTAACGGCACGGCTGTACGGGCTGGGAGAGGCCCGTACGGGCCGGCATGCTTGTCACGAAGTCTACTTGCTAATGGATAAGTCTAATTCAGAGTCTGAATTTTGGTAATTTTCATGTCTCATGCCTGTCACCCCGAAGAGGCTACCTCCAACCCTACTTATCGGAATCTTACGCAGTTTGAAGCGGTTTGACCGGGTAAGGTTAATGTGGTCATGTTTGCCCCTATGTTGATTGCCTTTCTCAAATGCATCCGACGGTCCGTCGCAATTTTGAACTGATACTCAACGCCTCTATCTTTAGAATCCATTTGCTTACGGCGTTCGTGAGCTGCTTATGTAGCTGTGCAATCTCTGCGTCCTTCTCGGCCAACTGCGCGTCCTTATGCGCCAAGCGCTCAGGGCGCATCTCAACGTCGCTACGATTCAGCAGCAGCAGCGTAAGTGCAGCACAGTCGGTTTCCGCCTTGTCACTTTTTCTTGAAGCAGCTCCACTTTCAGCTTAAGCTGCGCATTCTCAGCCGCCTGCTGCTGCTCGTGTTCGCGGGTACGTTCCGAATGCACCAGCTGACGACGCAGGTCTTCCGTTTCAGCGTCCTTTTGATGGTTCCCTTCAAGAGCCGCGTCCAGCTGTGTCTGAAGCTGATCATTCTGCGTCTGAAGCTGATCATTCTGCATCTGGAGCCGATCATTCTGCGTCTGAAGCTGATCATTCTGCGTCTGAAGCTGATCATTCTGCGTCTGAAGCTGACGTTTCTGCGTCTGAAGCTGATCATTATGCGTATGAAGCTGATCGTTCTGCGTCTGGAGCAGATCATTCTGCGTCTGAAGATGAAAATTCTGCATCTGAGCGTTATCCACCAGCGGCTGAAGGCGGTCGTTCTCGCCCAGCAAGATGCGTGCTTCCTCCTCAACACTCTCTATGTCGCCAGTGCTCTGATTCAGATTGTGGGTGAGTTGTTGAATCTGCAAGTTATAGGTCTAAGATTTAGCGGAAGTTGAAGGCCTTGCGCGATTATTCGCTGCCTCGAGCTGCCTGGCATGTTCGTCGTCGCTGTCTCCACCGTCGCGATCGAGGTTTGGGACTGACATTTGTAATGGGCTGTGTATTCTTCCGTTCTGAAAGGACTGCGCATTTATTTTAATACGAAACTTGACGCGGGAAAACGCTAAAGTTAACGTTGAGCACGGATAAGCGCCGTCTTTCCTACTGCATTGATTTAACATGGACCCGGTGGCCTTGTAAATTACGGGTAGGTAAGCAAAAACCATGGGGATGTTAACCAAAAATTGGCAAATTTGGTCAAACTTTCAACTAAGTTGTGCCAAATAACTCAAGAATTCGCTCTGGCGGCGCCTGCGGCAGGCTTTGTTTCGTGCAAGGCCCAAAAATCGCATCTTGGACCCGGTGTAAAGGGCAAAAATTATACATGTGGAAAAGCACCGACGGTGCGGGGCAAAGGCATTTTTCGGTTCGTACTTGCTCTTCGCTATTCGCCGGGCCCTAAGGAAACTTTTTTTGAATTCGGATTCGATTTGAGGTCTAGGAAAACTACACGCAGTTTTCAAGCTCAGTGATTAATGGCCACTGAGAAAAAGCAAGTTGCCAAACTTCGTGGAAGCCAAACGCGACTCTGCCCCGTTCTCGGTGCTATGCACCTGCTGGCAAGTGACCAGCGGCCGCCGTTGGCGCTGACGTACTGAGTAACGTACTCCGTAGCAATCCATACCAACTTGACAAAGCAACTTGTACAAAGAGGAAGTAACGCACCTGTAAATCGCAGAATGTGCCTAGTTGATAGGTTAACGAAATTCTGTCATTCGACGGCAAGAGCCAACGATGATTCCTTTGCTTGTTAAGCGTGGGCATACTTTTCGTAACAAGGGACTCCAGCACCGGTCAGATGAATGTAATTCTCATTAGGTAGATTCACTTTTGCAGAGATCTGAGTGCAGCCATGCATAGCATTTTCTTGCTACCGTCGTCGGAAATTTTCTGTTCACGCTAAATCGCGCTCAAACACACAGAATAATCTGCTAGTTGACATGATAAAACGTGTCTTCTGTGTTAGCCCTCTTAGTTCGGACAACAAAGAGTCGGAATAAATATCCGGAAGGCATTTTTACTTGAACCGATAATACATGCAGTTAGAAAAGGCACGGTGATGGCATGATAAAGATTGCACTCAGGAATACTCTGGCAAGGCTACAATTTGGCGTGAATGAGATAAATGTTAAGGAAATGCTGTGGAGTAGGGAATTGACGGCGACAGGGAGTTGCGGAAGATGGAATATAAAAAGACACACAGCTGGTGGGGCAGTTCACGAAGGCACTTTTAGAGAAGTCGAATGGAAGTGCGGTGCTCAATGGATTCGAATTCGATTTTGCAGGAAGTCACTGGCCATGTCCGCTGCCTGGATCGCCTTCTGTTCCAACGGACGATTTCTGACCACCATCGCCGCTCGCCTAGGCATGTAAGTTCAATGTTACTTCGTTGGAATTCTTCTGCTTACAGGTGAGCCGCCGCGGTCTCCGCCATCATTCTCGTCGGCAGTCGAAGGACCGGCTGGAAGGGACTGGAGCCAGAAGTCAAGAGAGCGTCGGTCGCTGTCCTCGTCCTGGTATTGCTCGGCCACTGGCGCCACTTGTCCCTGACCGGCAGGTATGTTTCCGGGCTGCTTTGCGTTAGCCTTAACAATCCGTAGTGACCGTTTCGCAGACAAATCTCAGCAGGATTACGAAGAACTGAAAACGGGCCAAGCAAAATCCTATTGTAATTTGCCGCAATCCTATCCAGTACACCTATGGAACAATCTACCAAAAAGGCCTACAAAAAACAGCCTACCTAGTCTCCGTGGGGATCCTTTGTACTTCTTTCGTCCGAAACTTCATCCTGTTAGAACCGTCGGACACACAGCAGTTTAGCGTCAGGTGCTGGGAATCATGTTGAATATTGCCCATTTACGGGAAGCACACTTTCCGTACAATGACGGGCATTTAGCCACATTGTAAGCTTAGCGGATAGTCAGTTCCGTACCGCTCTCCTCGCCTTACCCAAATGAAGCCATTCAGACCCCTCCTCAGTGTACTGCGTACCTAAAAAATCGGTACTGCTCGTTGGGTGAGGCACGTAGTCCGTCTGTACCAATGCAATATTGGTCTGATAATCATGTCGTAGAACGTACTCGGCCGGCACAGTACGGTTCTTGGTACTCGTACTGTGCAGGACACGGAAAACGGTACAATACGGCTTGGTCTGCTAACCCGACTATAGCCCTAGTTATTTTGCGGGGTCATCTTAAGTGCGCGTGATATGCCATCGCAATTCTAAACTATATCTGACGTTTTGTCTTTAGAAACCAGTTACTTACGGTTTGCTTGAGCTGCTCCTGGAGCTGCGCAATCTGAGCGTCCTTCTCGGCCAACTCCGCGTCCTTTTGGGCCAGCTGCTGCTGGAGCGTCTTCTCAGTGGAGGCACGGTTCAGCACCAGGAGCGTACGAGTAGCGTCCAGCTGCGTCTGGAGCTGATCATTCTGCGTCTGAAGCTGACGGTTCTGCGTCTGAAGCTCATCATTGTGCGTCTGAAGCTGAAAATTGTGCATCTCGGCGTTCTCCACTCGCTGCTGAAGACGGTCGTTTTCGCCCCGCAAGAGACGTGCTTCCCGCTGAGTAGCCTCGACGACGCCGGTGCTCTGGTTGAGCTGGTGGGTGAGTTGGGCAATCTGCGAGTTATTTACGGTATATGCTTTATAGCGGAATTGAAGGTCTTACGCGATTATTCGCTACGTCGAGCTGCCTGTCGTGTTCATCGTCCGAGTCGCCACTGCCGCCATCGAGGTTCGGGACTGACATCCGTGACCGGCCGTGTACTGTTCCGTGCTGAAAGGATCGCACAATTGTTTTGTAATGAAACTTCGCGCGTGAAAACGCTGAACTCGACATTGAGCACGGGTAAGTATCGACATTCCTTGCAATAATTTGATGTTCAAGTTGTATCTTGTTGGGCTAATAAATTACGGGTGATTCTATGCGCACGCTTGGCGGTGAATTTTGGCTCAATATATGATACTCAAAATAGTTTTCTAGGCCACTTCTCCACAGACGTCTCCAAGTTTCCTTTTAGGCTGAACTCATTATTACCACTACGAAAATACGTTTGATCTGTGGAACGAACAAAGTCAATTACTGGCTGAAAAAGCGTAAACATGTTTGCAAATTTCGCGCCGAGCGCCTCTCCGTCTCTGACTCATGTACAACGGGTCCACTTGTTACATGCGCTTTTCTCAGCATAAATGCGTTTTTAACATCAGCATTTGAATTTCTTTTATTCGCAACGGTTGGAACATAAGTGTCACTGTTTTTACTGATGCTGTCAGCATTATTGATTCCTTTAATAGAGCTCGAGGGCAGCTACCAGCCGTGAATCATGTCCCATTGGTGTTCGCGTCGACACGCCAACGACTGCCTTGAGACCTCGAGAGTTGACGTCAGAGTCGTTAGCGCTGGGGGTAAAATGAGGAGTAAAATGAGGAAGCAAATGAACTTTAAAGTAAAACGAAACATAAAAACAAGATGCTGTTTTATTTTTAGAATCATTGCTTACGCTCTATTCATCGTGTCAACGACACTGAGTTCGTGGGCGTAGCTTGTGGTAAGCCAAGCGACGTAGCCCCGCCGCTTCTCTTCCCGCTAGGACAACCAGAGCGCGCCCGACGAGAAAAATTTCAAGTTATTTTTATAGATAAGCCAAACAATATAAATGACCCCGTCCACCATGAACCAAGCCATTTTTTCGGCTTTGGTTTCAGGCCGACGCCAAAAAGGTATTTTGAGGAAGAAAATGTTTTCCGCATTGTTTTAACCTGGTAGAGCTTTTTGTAGCAATAGGTTTCGGCGCTTTAATATATCAGACCTATTGCTAGGGCACAGGTGGGCCTCGTCAGTGAATGGTCCCTCTTATCATGGTCCTCTCAGATTCTGCGCTGGTCATGCCTCTGAACGAAGCTTCCTGTAAATTCTTGCTCTGCCGGTTTAATTCCCCATCGTCTGATGACGTCAAGACAGAAGAGGACATTACTTTCACTAATCGGGCAACAGGAGCGCGACTGAACATCCACTTGAAAACATCCACCTAGTATCACATTGCGAGACTAACTGCTAAATTCTTGCAATTTCAAATTAGAGCCACGTGCCTCTGAGTCGCTGCCAGCGCTGTGTGGAGGCCATAAATTTGCCCGATTTGGGCCTTGGTTTAAGCAGCATGAAGCCGCTGAAATAGCATCCGAGTCCTGCATTTCTCGTGGATTTATGGTAGTTTCTCAAGTAAGCCTAATTGATAGTCATCCAGACGCTGAGACTCGTGTCCGTAACGCTTTCCTGTGTATTCACTAAATACCCTAAGTAGTACGCGAAACAGAGGCTTGCTCCGTGGTTAACTTTATTCGCAGACGACGGTCACAAGTTTCACTGAGTGATAAAAGAAAGAAAGAGCGACAGCGATTAGTGCATGAACGAATGTTGGATAGGAACACGGTTTGTAGCGTACACAGCCTGCGCGTATTTAGCCAGCCAGCTCAGTTGGGCTTGTATGCCGCTCCGAGGAAGTTTCCGAAGAGGACGACATCGGTCGCATTCCTGACGCCCTCTTCAACTAAAGCGATGCGTTCGGTACTTTTACTTCAAAAGAAGGAAAAAGCAGGCAATGGACTTAAACGTACTGGTCAGAAGAGTCCTTGCCAGATAGACTTGATAGCTGCCACAAACGTATGTCACCTGAAAGCGGGCCTTACCAAAAAAGTTTGTTAACGATTGAATCCACACAGTGGATCCACACAGTACCTGCCAGACACTGAAGTCGCTACGAATGCCTGCGTCCCCACCAAGTGTCTCTAGTCCTGCGGCGGAGCCAGCATACTCTGCGATAGCGTTGACGGGCACCACGATGTCGGTACCGTTGAAGAACTCATAGAATGCCACTCGGCTCATCACGATGTCCTAGAACATATCGAATGAGGTGAGTCCTCCTATCGTCGAGCTAAGTAGGCAGCAGCCGGCAGGGAACAAAAGGGACCCTCTACACATGAGTAAATGATTCACTTACCCTAGGGTCAAAGCAATGGCCGGAGGTTTTACATGGGGCTCTAGTTCAGACATTACTACCTAAGCAACTTCGTAAAACACTTTGGGCTTCGTAAAACTAAGTACTTAGTGCTTAGTGTTTAGACCTTAAATACGTCGTAATTATTCATCGAGATCAACTTCGGATACTTCGGACTGTGATCTATCTGAGGTTTTATGGAAATACGGCATAGTTATGCGCCGATTGGGCCCGAACGTACCCGGATGGCACCTCCAACACGAGTCTTCTCGCCAATTTTGTACACCCCGGATTGGACGTTGTAAGTGCAGGTGGTGGGCGACGGCGTCGACGAGTGACTGCAGCTGCCCGCTTGAGCAAGCTTTCGGCGTGGGACGCACGCCAGCAGCTTGAGGTCACTGAAAGTATAAAATTTTGCAGCTACGTCTCATGTTTCGGTCTTACTCCGTCTGGCAGGTGCACTCGGCAGAGTCGTACTGAATAGGATCTTCGGGAAACTGGTAGAATGGTCCGCCGAGACCCCTAGGATTTATTGCTAGACATGCCTTTTACACTGATATCTCCTACCAGTAGCCGTGTCCAGAGCTAATTCCGACCTCGCATCCCGGTCGGATGAGTACTAAGCCGATAGTGTTTGATTGGTTCGCTCCCTAAACATACAGAATCGAAAGACCAGGAATGTCAGTAGTACGAACAGGTGCGGAGTCGATCCGAACCGATAGCTATTTCGGGTGGGATCGGTCATAACGAACCCAGCCAAAGATAAGGGCTGCTTGGCGATAGTCCGCCACCGGTTCCGAGCAGATTCTAACGGAGCTGGAAGTTCCAGCTCCGTGTACGTTGGGCAAAGTCGAGGTTCCTCGTTTTCATTCTCGTTTTCGTCCAGCCCAAATGAAATCCTCGTTTTCGTTCTCGTTCAGCCAAATTGAGGACGTTCGTTTTCGTCCGACGAAAACGAGAAAACGAACGAAAACTCGAACAAGTGCAATGCCCTCTCTGGAACCACCGGTCTGGTACCAGGCTTGCCGGAACTCAATCTGATGCGCCGTACTCCGCGTTGTACCGTTTTACATGGTGNAGGGCGCCCGGAGCCCGGAGCGGTCCCTATGGAAAGGCAAAAAAGCACCCAAATAATTTATTATGGATAACCCGACAAAATTGCTCTGACGGCATGGCGACGAGACGAGGGATTTTTTCGGCATGGGCCTTAGGACGACGCTAAAAAAGCCCTCCCCTATCATGGTTCTCTCCAGTACGGGGCTGGGACTCGTTTCCGCAACGCTTGACGAAGCGCGTATTTACTAAATATCCTAAATAGTATGTGGCACATTGGCCTGCTCCAAAGTTTGTCATGTTCCCAGACGACGGTCACAAGTTTTACTGAACAAGCAAGAGTGATAAAACAACGAAAGAGTGACAAGGATTACTGCATGAACGGATGTTTGATAGGAACACGGATTGTAGCGTACGCAGCCTGCGTGAATTTAGCCAGCTCAGTTGGGCTTGTATGCCACTCCGAGGAAGTTGCCGAAGAGGAAGACATCGGTCGCATTGCTGACACCCTCTTCGACTAAAGCGATGCGTTCGGCGTAATTTTTTTCAAAAAATGAAAAAAGCACGGCAATTGATTTAAACGTACTGGTCAGAAGAGTCCTTGCCAGGTAGACTTGATAGCTGCCACAAACGTATGTCACCTGAAATCAGAGAGGACCTTGCCAAAATCCCATTAAAACCGTTAAAGACCAAATCCAACAGTACCTGCCATACAGTGAAGTCACTACGAGTGCCTGCGTCCCCACCAAGCGTCTCCAGTCCTGTGGCGGTGCCAGCATACTCTGCGATAGCGTTGACAGGCGTCACGATGTCGGTACCGTTGAAAAAGTCATAGAAGGCCACTCGGCTCATCACTATGTCCTAAAACATATAGAATACACAAATCTGAAATAAAATCGGAGGCGGCAACCATACCGTACTCCATATAATACTTACCCACCCGTACCGTACTCTGAGCACGGACAGTTCACGTGGAATGCCTCACGGCATTCGACGGCCGCTTACCGTATACTAGTACGGGCCGTACTAGTGCTAAATATCGAGAAAAATGGGGCCTACATCCACCCGTATGGGCAGTGGTGTTTTATGCACGTGATAAAACAGAATTCCATGAACTAGTGACTTTTCGAAATAAATGCTTTGGCAATGAATGAGTCCAGCGGCACTCTGCTGTATTTAGTCTTTGTTCAACTTCGGACTTTGATCTGATAGTTTGTGGAGATACGGCATGTGAGATATGCTGATTTGGCCGAACGAACCTGGATGTAACCACCAATGCGAGTCTTTTCGCCGATTTTATACACCCCGGATTGGACGTTGTAAGTGCATGTGGTGGATGACGGCGTCGCCGAATGACTGCAGCTGCCCGCTTGAGCAAGCTTTCGACGTGGGACGCACGTCAGCAGCTTGAGGTCACTGAAAGGAGACCATTGCAGTTACTTCTCGTGTTTCGGCCTTACTCAGTTTGGCAAGTGCACTCGGCAGAGTCGTACTGGATCGGGCCGTCCGGAAACTGGTAGAATGGTCCGCCGAGGCCCCTAGGATTAGACGCAGGCATGTTTTTTTTTAAAAATGCTATCTCCTACCAGTAGCCGTGTCCAGAGCTAATTCCGACCTCGCATCCCGGTCGGATGAGTACGAAGCCGATAGTGTTTGATTGGTTCGCTCCCTAAACATACAGCATCGACAAACCAGGAATGTCAGTGGTACAAACAGATGCGGAGCCGATCCGAACCGACAGCTACTTCGGCGGGATCGGTCATAACTATCCAAAGATAAGGGCTTCTTGGGGATAGCCCGCCACCGGCTCCGAGCAGATTTCAAACAGTCCGTACCGCTACGTGCCGTATTTAGTGTAGAAGGCACGGCATTGTTGGCTCACTGCGGTATGGCCGTACGGTACGCAGGGAGAGGGGGGAGTCAGTAGGGCATTGAGAACCGCTGTCCCCCGACAATTATGTCCTCAGGAGAATACCGTCGCTCACCGCGTCTCTTGGGGCTGTGGGATTCGTCCCTACATGGAACAACCCTTCGAAACTTGTACATGACTTCTGGGTTACCGGTTTGTAGGTGCCATTGAGGTTGAGCACAACCGAGTAGCCGCTGCAGTCTTTGCTCTCGTAGACGTAGGCACAGCGCTTCGATAGCCGCCACGATTCGAAGATGGGGCATCCCTCCGGCAGGTGAGCAGAGCGATTCTCGTAGGACCTTGCAGTCACGCATGGCAGCAGAAAGCAAAAGCAACCCATTGCGAGGAGCATCATTACCGCAACTGAAACCTTAGACCAAATTGTGTGCAAACGGATGCGTTTCTTTTATTCTGTTCTATTTAGCCGACTCAGAGGGGCGTATCCAGAAGTTTGGGAGCAGAGGAGGCAGTCTCAGTCACAGCACGTGCCCTTTGTTACTGGTCGTTCACGGCCAATGCTCGGCGACTGCCGGCCATCGAGCAGTGGAACTCCCCACTACATCCCCTGTTGCCTACGAGCGTGGACTCGCAGAGCAAGTAAACCACACCGGCCTATGGACAACGAATACGGAAGTTGAGCCATTGCAATACCTCCACGCCACTGGTCCCGACGGACGACCGACTCTGATTCCTTCCCACGACACGGATCCCGTTCACGATCCCGTACCTCCATTTATTTCTCTTTTCTCTTTGAAGGAACGTTCGTCACTTGTGCCCGATGTGCGACAGTTCCGTCCCCGGACAACTCCGTCTCCTGAACTAAATAATAGCTCCTGCCGCTTGGAGATCTAAAGCGACATCATCCCGCAATTTGCAGCCAACCATCCCTAACCATAATGCTTAGTGCCGTGCATCTTTTCGCAACTTATCGCGGCCGGCCACCTTCATCGCCTCTGGCCATGAAGCTAGCGCACCGTGGATCGAACTCCCGATCCGATCCGCGTCGTCCCGATGCAGTCTAAACACTTCGCTAACACATAATTCTGGTATTAATCACGGTCCACACGTGACCATGTATTTGATGAAATGTAAGAGACGCAGAAAGCTACGCAATGAGAAAGGACAACGCCTTTGGGGTTGAAGCTGTGCCACTGCCATGGCCAAGTGCTGGATAGCATCACCAGTTGCGTTGTGACACAAACGATTAGACGCCTGTGCACTAATGTCTCACAGAGTCAGCCGGATCGATAAAACCTATGAAACTCGGACAGAGTTCTCGTAAAAATGACTTCGGCTAATTAGACGCCAGCTGTATGAGCTAAAGTTACCTAAGCTTACTGAGCGTCTCAAGATTTGCCAGCAAGAATAAGCGAACCAGAGCGGGTTTGCTTGTCGCACAAGTAAAAGTCTTGCGCGTAGCGTTACTACTAATCGCAAGTTATTGAAAGTGAAGAAGCAGAAATTTATCTGCCATTTTACTAGAACATACTGTTGAATTTAAGTACCCTATAGTGAGACACCGAGAAGGTTGCAAAAGCCTAATCAATCGTCGTCAAAGAAGAATTTCTGCTCTCGCGTTTTGTCCGTCAGTCCGCGACGCATGGCGAGAGTTGCGCCTACAAGTGAGAACTGAAGTCGCATTTCGCCTTCGAATTCAACACGAGTCTCGACCATCGTTTGCGTGACCTTCGCCGTAGGGTCGTCCCACGCTTGTGCAGCTACTGGAGCGACGTAGAGGGAGATGTCCTCAGTGATCGGCGTGCGTTGGCTTTCCTAAACCGCCTTTGACTCATAGTAGTCAAATGCCTGGGATAAGCGATAAATGCGTAGGTCCGAATTGAGTGAATGAATGTTGTCCAGCGACATCCGTCTAAAATTTCTCCGTCTTTTCTCTGCGCGCAAACATTTATTGCGCCCGCTAGTAACAAGCCAAAAGTACACATTTAGGCTTAGGCGGTTCTTTCACGCTTGGATTTAGACTTTGTCATTTTTCCAACCAATTCTTACGGGCTTCCGTGTAGGGCCTACCTCTATCAGGCGCTGAAGGAAGTTCTCTCGCAGAACGTGGACGTGATCCAGGAACAACGCGCGCGGCTTGTTCTGAGTCAGTCGGCCGTACAAAAACTCGATAATGTGCTCTTCGATGACGTCCAAACCGTCTTCATTGTTCAAGTTCACGCTCTAAATCATACGCATTTGGATGGGTTTGACGCTCTTTGTCCTCTCCTCGAAGTTGCAGCCGTCTGTTATTCGCAAAAGTCCGCTGAGTCTTCTTTGCTTACCCTTAGGTCGATATCCGTCACTCCTTTCGCAGCGCATTGCCGAAGAAAGTCTCCAGTTAAGGTCAGCTTTGAGCAAGAAATCGAGTAGAAACGAAGAGAACTGACCACCTCGAAGTGGGTTACGAAGTCCGCGAAGCATTGCGCCTCAACCATGAGCAGCCGTACGTTGCGGAAGGCAAGCGTGTCCACCGAACAAGCGGATGGCTGACTGAAGAGGCATTGAAGCAGCCATGACGAGACATCCCCTTCTACGCACAGGAAGTTTACGATCGCATGTCGAGTTCGGCTGATCAAGCAGTCGGTTGCTTCTGCTAGGCCGTCGAAGTCTAAAGCAGAGTCGATGTGAACCTGCGCTATACGGAAGGTTCAAGCAAGCAATATGGCCTTTGTGGAGAATTCGAAGAAGGACTAGCGGTTGCTTCTTAAGACCAGATAAGGACAAATTGCCATGAATTTGAAGAGTCACAAACGTAGCGCCAGAATAGGGCGAAAATTGGAATTGGCATAGAATATCGGTCAATTTTGGGAATCGGAATCTTTCACAGAGGGTCTAGGTCTCCCATATGGCCTGGCCCATGCAAGGCACGACCTGCTCCTGGCTACGTTTGGGCACGAATAGTTTACTATCGGAACACTGTTTTCCCGGTTCCGGAATCGAAACTCCTTAAAGAGGGGTTCCCTTGAGGTGGAACCGGAACCCGTCATTTTGTGTTTCAAGGGAACCAGAACCGGTACCCATCAAAAAAGTGGATTTTTTTGCTGAAACCGGAACCCGATTTAAAATTTTGCAGGGAACCCTTGATGCATGGAACCGCATCCCGGAACCAGTCATTTTTGGTCATAAGGGAACCAGAACCCATCAAAAAGGTGTAACCGGGAAAACACTTTATCGGAAGCATCACATCATGTATAGGTAAGTCGGGACGCCCGAAAACGACTGCAAGCGAGCTGGCTAAGGCCCTAGGGCTATGTCAGGGATCGGCAACCCCCCCCCCCCCTTCCACACCTCTCCCCTTCCCGAACCGGTGGAACCCCCACCGATGTCCCAAAACGTAATTTAAGGCGTCGGCCGGAAAATCGGTTCGGCCCTCGATCCCTAGGCCACACTAGTAGATTCACAATCACTGTGGGACGGGGACGGCCGCTTATTAGCTCACAAAATCCCATGATGTTGAGCGGTTGTCGTTGTGGCACCGACCGCTGTGTTCAGCTTACCGTCGGCAAACATCGTCGGTGGGCGTTTCCGGTTGATGGTCGCGTAGTACCACGGTTCCGAGCTGTTGTGCCTGCTTGGCTTTGCGCCGAAGAGAGCGGAACTGAGCAGCCTCTTACAGACGCCGTTCATGCGACTGTCCACGACGATGCAGAAATGGACGCAGGTCAGCTGGGTAGCGTCGAGACTGTCTCTGTCGAGCACGATGAAGACATCGGCGAGTGTGTCGTCGGGGAGCATGCCTATTTTACGTGGGTTGGAACAGTGTTTCGGTGAACTGCCAAGTTCAGTGAACTTCGGTGAACTGAACTGAACTGACCTGAACTGAACTGAACTCGACCCCCAGTTCAGTTCAGTTCAGTTCATCCCGAATAATTCCGGTTCACTGAAATTGTGAGTTCACTGAACTAGGATTCAGGCCTAAAGTAAGGGCCTTGATGGTAAGGGGGGACTCTTAGCTGACGCAATCCATGGCGCAGATTCCGTCATTCACCCAGGTGTTCAAGGCACTCGGGCAGTTCAACAGCTTGTTCATACATCAGAATGCAACGTTTTTTATGTCTCCACAGAGGCCTTAGAGAATAGCCAGTGCCTACTTCCAAAATTTATTTATTTTAAACGGTCCCCCTTACCCTGAAGGGGATCTCTAGTTTTTGCAATGAACTGCCAAGTTCACTGAACTTTAGTGAACTGAACTGACCTGAACTCGACCTCCAGTTCAGTTCAGTTCATCGCGAAAAATTCCGGTTCATCGGAAACACTGGGTTGGAACACTTGATAAGTGGCAATTATACGTTACATTCGAGATAGAACGTGCACAATTTATCCAAACCTCCATGAACATATTTATTTCGTTATTGAGCCAAATAACTGCAAGGACAAAAGAAACGCAATACGCGTCATCGAAACAACGTCATTATTCTTCGGCTACGAAGAAGAAGCGCTCTTCGCGCTTCCTGCCGTCACCGCGACGCATGTGCAACGTCTCTCCGATGACCGTGAACTGAAGTCGGATGTCGCCCGGGAAGTTGACCAGCATTCCGAACTCCGCTTGCTTAAGATTCGCGGCGTAGTCGTGGTAGTTCTGCCTGGGTGCAGGAGAGACGCCCAGCGATATGTCCTCGGTGATCGTGGAGCGTTGGCTTTCCTGAACCACCATGTTTGAACCAGTTGCACAAGAAGCTTAAGAAGGCCTCTAGTAGAAAGCTCAAGTTCAAGGATCGGCAGTAGGACCGCTGTTACGAGCCGTAGAGCAACCCATGGACGAAACCAAGGTCCGCCAGTACATTCTGTGTCATACGGCCTTAAAGTGACTATAGAACAAAATATTATCGGCTTTTGTCGCTAAGGAACTTGCAGTTCTTGGCAAACTTTTTCATTTAATTAGTTAACCAATTCCACAAGATTTCGTACGCTCCCGGTGGGATCGAGGTTACGGCTTTACGGTCCGAGAGGCGGTATGCAATGCCTACCGGAGAGTCGTCTGGATAAAAGTCTCCGTGCAGGATGTGTTGTTTCGGACGGACTATTCGGATCGTGGTTCAAGCAGTCAGACTGCAAACGTCTACTATCGTGCCATGCAACTGCAACGAGCAGCATGATGGCACCGCGACGACAACGCCCCGAACAAAATGACCATACGTGGCTTACCTGCACAAGACGCTGCAAGAAGTTCTCGCTGACGTGAACACGGTTTAGGCTTAGTCTTCGTTGCTTGAGGGTAGCCGGCTTGCCGAAGAGGAACTCACAAATGTCGTCCTCGCTGACGTCGAAGACTTCGTCGGATACGATATAAACGCTCTAAAGACGGCCTTCATTCGTGAGCAATATTGATGGCGTGCCGTACCGTACTCCGTGCCGTATGTACGGTACGGCAGTGCAGTACGGCACTGGTCAGTACGGTATGGTGCACTGTAGGGTGGGTCAGTACGGAACGGTACGGCTTAAACACGAATATTGTTCCGCATTCCGTACCACGGATTCGGCCGAAATCCGTCGTAAGTCCCTTTTGGTCGGACAACAAGCAGTGCGGTACGGCGGTATGGAAAAGGAGGGCTGAGTATGGCACGGAGGTGTTCAGTACGGTACGAGGGTGGTGCACGCCATCTCTAGTGCGTAATCAGGAACGCTTACCTGTAGCTCGACCTCCAAGACGTTCCGGGCGGCGCATTCGCGCAGAAACAGTCCCGAAATTTGCGACTTGGAGTAGGTTCCGTTGTCCAGTCGGAAGACGTCGAGCGTCTCGAAGTGGAACGCGAAGCGATGAATCAGCCCGGACTCGAGCTGCCAAAAGGATGGGTCCCGCAGGGTCAGACTGTGCAACGGACCGAGAGACGGAAGGTTCAAGAAGATCTCGAAGCCTTCCGCTGGAATGCGTCCATGTACGATGAAGAATTCGACGTAGGCGTGTCGCATACGGGCGTGAAGGTAGTTCACGATGACCGCGATGTCGGCATCCCCTAAAGGAAGTCGTAAAGTTGAGTGAAATTAGCCAGCCTGCGAATTCTCCGTCCTGCCATCGATCCTAGCGACTTAGTATATTGGATGCCAATTGGCGGCAGGTTTCTAAGCAAAAATGGCCGTTTTAAGCAAACAACTTTCTACTCTCCCTCAAGAAGCCATGAGCCTTTTCTGGCAGACTTCAGGGTCATGGCATGCAGGCAGGGTTGTTGAATTTCCACTTTTTTTCGCCATTTCCATTTCCATTTCCAAAATCCCTGCCATTTCCATTCCCATTTCCCACTAGCCGAATTTGCCGCCATTTCCATTTCCAAGCCATTCATTTCCGAGGGGTAAAAATTTGCTACACTGGACCATAGATTTCTTTTAGCTCCCGGACTGGGGCCGGAACTTTGTGGACAGGGAGTTTCGGC
>JNEY01000079.1:247974-258381 GCA_020875895.1 Aphelenchus avenae | reverse complement strand
CGGGAGCGGATGGCGCGCATCGGAAGTCTTAGAGAGAGATCCTGGGATTTGACGGGATAATCGCTGACAGCGTCGTGCACAGGGCGGGCGAAGATTTCCGCTAACGAGTTTATCCGACGCGATTGTCGGACGCGAACGATGCGCGTAATTCACGAGTGAGCTCATAAAACTTTCGTCAGCATTAGCACAAGAGAGGCGCAGAATAGAAAAAAAGCGTTCCACGGAAATCAAAAGTGAAACCAAAATGTGGGTGCACGTTGGAATCCGATCCCTTCTCCTGGCCCTCCTCGCCTCACGGGACCACTAGTACCGGATAAGAGCGCTCTCGTCAACCTGCAGAGCCAATGCAGTCAACCTGTCAATCTGATGTAGGTATGGGCCGGATGTCAGAAGCCATGCTCCACTATTAAAACTTGGATGGAGTTACGGACCAGTGCAGGGCAGGAAACAAGGGCCTAGCCATGGCCAGCCGATATGCCCTTGGACCGGTTGGGACCGATCTTCGGACTCGGCTTCGGAACGGCGGAAATTCTGTGCATATTTGGATTAGAAAATGCGGATTCGGCCTAAAGAATTTGTCCGAAGAGTTTACACTAACTTAAACGGCCTGTCACTTGGCGCCACACCGGCGAAGAGTTGCACTTTTCGGCATGAAGTGCGAAATCATCAATGCGCCGTCACTGGACGCACCCCTATGCAAATCATAGCATGCAAATGGTCGTCGAAATGACGAAAGACCGACAAGCATTCTTACCTGTCGCCGCAAGCGCAACGAGCAGCAGAGCTAGGAACCATCGCCACCGGGTCATGGTCGTAGTGGGATCGTGTGTTCGTTGCGGGGCTAGTGAACCCTAGAAACATTGGATAGATGACATCATAGAAGGGCGCGCCCGGAACGAAGGAAGCCACGCTGGACCAGGTCATCGGTGCAACCTCGCGCATAACATGTCAAAACCGAGCGTTACAAGGAGAATAAACAAGTTCGGCGAATGGAGCACGAGCGCGTCAAGCATCAGGAATACGACAAAACGAAAGATTCGCGAAAAACTGCCAGGAGGTCCATGAACTGATGGTCCGTGTGAACTGAGAACAGCGGATAAAAATATCGGAATTTCGGTGCATAGCACTAACCAAAACGTAACTTCTCTCGTATACTGAAAAACTGAGTAAATGGCCCGCTAGCATTTTCAAAAATCCGACGTTTTTCTCCTTCAGAATTCAGGGATGTCGGACTTCAGGGCACTCCTAGCGCATACATAGAGTGCTCCTCCTTCAGGCTAGGCCTGTGAGCAAGGCACACTAAAAGGGAATCCCTTCCATTTGGAAGGACATCCTGGCTGCGAAAGTGTGACCTGTCTCGTGCTTTGCAGAACACATTAGGCTCCAGCCCCGACCGGACCGTGGCCCTAAAGTGTTGAAAGGTTCTGCTGACGATCGGACCGGAGACGGGCCGGAAAAGAACGGTACACGAAAAACGCCCTGCGCCGGATAGAGTACATTACTGAGATAGATGGATTAAGAAGGATTAAGACGTGCGATTGCGATGCGCAGTAATGAGTTGCGTCACCGCAAAACGAAGAGGACAAATTTACCTAACTGGCCCATGATGGCGGTCGGTCGCGCAACAAACTCTCCCTGCCAATTATCTGCTCAAACACGGACCCCTCCCAAACGGCGGAAGGAGAGAAGAACCTTCGAAGTTGTCGTGGTCGTCGAAAATTCCTCCGGCTCGCCGGTGGCTATGTTTAGGAGCCGTACGCGCATCGTTTTCCGCCGCCGCTCATTACACCGGCAGCAGCGCGGCGCTTCGTCGCGCCGCCACCGCTTCAAAGTGTCAGTTTTCGTTAAGCGTCGCGGCTCGCGCATTTTGCCGATCTTTATCACATTCCGTCCGCGCATCGTCGTCCGAAATCGCCTGCTTCCTCTCGCGCCGCCAGCCAGCAAAAATCGCCCCGAAAACGGTCTCGCGCATCGATTCCCGAGGACATCGTCGCGGAGAAGCGTTTAAGGAGAGAAAAATGGCGGTGGGTTATAATCCGCGCTGGGTTTGAGCAGGGGACGAGCAAGGACATTCGATGCGCGCGTGAAATAATGGGTTATCGTGGGAAGCGGAGAAAGCCACTTTCGGGACGGACGTGGTCCTAGGCGCTGGCGGTAAGCTAAGGTCCAGCTGAGCCACGTTAGACGGCCGGGATCCACTCAATTTTAGCTTATGGGTTGCGTGGTAACAGTGATCAACCTAGAAGAAGCTCCGACAAAATTCCAAAAAGTTAACTGGTGACAGCCAGTGCTAGGAAGGTGAACATGACGATGGAGTATGCCTTGGCTGGTACCGCAACGGTACGCATTCGCATTCGTCATGTTTCACCGGTTTGCACACGAGGCTGATGCGACTTTGGCACAGTATTAGTCGTCAGGGCACTGCAAATGTAGGTATTCATTAAAGATCGGCACCCGTACCATATTATGGCCCGTACTGCCGTACTATCTGTACGGCTAATGGTACGGATGGGGTTCACGGGGTCGTACCGAACGCCGTACTGCACCACAGGGTACGGGATATTTCCCACAACTTTCGTCAAAATTCGTTCAACGATGGGTCTGGATGCGCGGGGTCTCCGAATCTGCCGGCACACCGAAAGCATTATTAGCATTCAAGCGGATAACGTGCAGGTAAAAATAACAAATTGACCTCCATTAGGTAGTTGAAGGTCCTGGACACACACATAAAACACGCATTTTCGACACCCGTTCACCGCGGCGGCGACCTTTGGCCGTGACGAAAAAGCCCGCTGGCCGGGCCATAACTCAGGGGCGGTCGGCCGTAAAGCCGCCGCGTTGACCGCCGCTCTGGTAAACACAGCGCCTCGGGTCATCGTCGCAAACTTTCCGGCCACTCGCCATCGCCAGACGGCCACACGATCGCCGCAGCGATGGTGGCGCTATTGTGCGTCGATTTGCGGCGCTGTGGCGGAACAAATTTGTGTGGCGCTTTGGTGGCGCTTTGTCAAGGCCAATTAATCCCACTCAAGTGGATGCGGGCATTGCCACCTCCCACAGGCGGGGAAGCGGGAAGTCGGTTGGTTTCGGACCAAATTAGGTCTTCCCTTTCCGCTGTACTGTTAAGTGGACGATGGCCACTTCGTGTGGCGTGATTTCGGTGGCGGGTGGCAGCAGCCACATCGTCGGGCGCATTAACACGTTGTTGTGGCTGCCGCCACAAGCGGCGTGATTGCCGGTGGCCGCTTAAGCGTGCACGGCGAGCCACCGCGAAAACAAAGCGCCCATTCCATGCGTGACCGCATGGGAGTGACCACACGGACTGGGCGCTGGTTTCGGCCACACAGGAGACTATGGAGGCAGCGGAGGGAATGAACGGTCAAGTGGCCGGAAATTAGTTCAAGCCATGCGTGCTGCGGTGCAGCAATGGGAAAGCAATGGGCTGCGTTCGAGAATTAATGAGCAGTGGGTTTGTGGGGCGAAACGTACAAAGGTATGATTCGGACTAGAAAACTCAAAGGATCAGCAGCCAGATGCTTATACAAAGAGTGAGTTATCCGAAGTATTTCTTGTTTTTACGCGCTAGGAGGGGATTAGGTCGGAGAAGAAGGAAGGTGTCAGAGAAAAAGGTAAGAGTCAAAATCCCTCAGTCGGGCACAGGCGCAGTACGCATGCTTTTTTCCGTACAACGAATCATATTTCGTGCATCATCTCGGACAACATCGTCTAATCAGGCCTCTGAGGTTCGAGCGTGTTCACGCCCCATGCTGTTTATGCCTTTGGCGATGAGAACATTTTCATCACTGAACTCAATGGCACTAATCAGCCGTAGCTTCGGTGATCTCCGCATATGAAGACAAAATCATAGTTTTGACCAGAGATGAGTGGAATCGTAATATGTAATCCGAGATGGTTTTAAATTTGGGGTCGGAGCAAATCGGCTCCGGACCTGAAGCGGGTCCGCTTAGCTCTGGACAATAAAGCAAGTTCCACGAATGCACAGAGCATGTGCACGCACAAGGTTTTACTTGCTCCTCAGCTATTAAGGTGGCACGTAATTGGAACAAACTGACGCAAGTGTGCCCCGCGTCGGACGGGAAAAGTAAGCCGTGGAGGATCAGCGCACCCGCAATGTTTATTGACCACCGCAAATAGCCTCAGGGCTGGTCAGCGAGGGCACTTGAGGCGGGCAATGGCTAATCCCTTCAAACCTCAGGCCAACATTGACCCTGCTCCCGGCAGTCCCGAGGGGCATTTTCATGGCAACCGAAAACTCTAATTAGGGTCCACTTGATATGAACGAAAGCGTTTTATTCCCCCCAAAAAAATACACCTCGACGCTGTGCTCGTAAAACGAGACATGTCGGAAGTGAAAGGATATGTTTTGAAAGTCTATGGTGACACCTCAGCTACGAGAGAAGCTAATTTGCATACTAGCGCGCGTGAAACGCTACGGCGCTAGGCGAACCGGAAGTAATTAATTGGAACCACTGGCATCTCCCAGCTTGCGATGGCTGCATGAAAGCGTGCAAGGCCTAAAGCCTAGGTGAGAAATGAGTCTGGGATATCAGAGTAGCGCAACGCAAGCCGCGCATAATGCAGAAATTGTATCTGCAGACAGCTTAGCGGACCCTTTCCGTAGCGCAAGCGCCGTGCAGAAACTTGCATCATGAATGGTACACTGGAAGTCCGTCAGAAATTATTTGCTGCTCAGCGACACGCCGCGGTAACTGTTTGTCAACAGTTTAGATCACTCACTAATCGACGTGTTTATCCCAAAAATCGACTGCCTCAAGTGTTGTATTTTGACGAACGGAACGACGTTCAGAAATGAACTAATTCTGCGCAAAACATGCCAAGGATTCGATGTATGTCAGAGTTCACATGATTGATCAGTTGGGGTAGGGTGGGGCCTCATGGCAGTAATCAGAACTGAGCACGAGGGAGATCTGAGCGGCTGATCGCAGGTACTTAGGAATATGGGCCGCCTCTAGGTTCGGTTCCGTAAACAATTTCTAACGAGGCCGAGCATCAGAAGCATTTTTGAAAGGTTATTGGGAAAATAAGTAATTCTTTAGGCGCAGTGATCACGGGTGGAAAGGGGTGTCAAGGCATGTGAGGGCGCTTGGTAGTCCAGAGGGGGCGGGCGAGGGAGGCAAAAGACCACCTCGTAGTTTCTGGACGCCGCCTAAGAGAGAAGACGGACGTATACGCAAAGCAATGACTCGTCGTCGCATAAACAACGCTCGATGGCCCCGGTTTGGACCCGGTTATGCTTCAACTTGAGGACGCCTCGCAGCGTCTCGAAACCGGTATCGCGCTAGTGTTGACGGCCACATATCAGTCACCACGGTCGAGTGTTCCTAGTACCCTCTCGAGTAAGTGATCAAACGCGCACTCGTGGAAGAAAAACGTCTGCCGTCGACGCGAGACAAAGAGTACCTACGGAGGGGAATGATGGCCTCCACAAACTGGGAAAACGATGATACGCTGCGTTCATGCTTGTCGCATGCCCTCCGGTTATTTCCCTGGTGACATACTAGAGTCGATATTTCCCCGGAAAATAGCCGGGACGTTTTCCGGAACAGCTTACAAAAATTTCAGGAAAGCAAAAATAGAAAAGTTCATTAATGACCAACACGCGTCTTACGCACTTTAATTCAGTATTGGATTTCGATTCACTGTTTCCTGAAAGCTTACCCCAAGCGACCTAACGTGAACGACCGCCAAGCGAGGAAGCACGCTGTCACATGCAAAGCGACAATGCGCATGATCCAAATTTAGTTCATAGACCCACAGAAGTACGCCCACTGTAGGCTCAGCTGTGCGATGTGTGCTTGAAAGAGTGGGCGGAATGGGCAACATAGTAGACGGTATGTTGTAAGCTAACCACTAGTGACACGGAAATAGTACTTGTTCCGGCCTGGAAACAAGTCGAATCTCCACGATGTTGACGAAAGAACCGAACTCCAAGGATATCGACTCTTGTGCCGAGTAAATCGCTTAATCACGCCGGCAGTTATCCACCCTCCGGGCAAACACATTAATGAACACACTCCGGAATCCCTCCCGAATCCTACGCCGACTGGGTTGAGAGGCGTCGCAAACAAATCAACCTCTCTCCGAACGTCCCCACGAGAAGGGCCGCTCACCGGTGTTGCATAAAAAATAACAAGTGGCGTGAAGAAGGCTCGCTCGGGGCGACGACGGAATGAAAAATTGCGGTATGACCGCAGCTGGGACAGCTGCCGGGGCGAAAAAATCGGTTCCATCCAACTACAAAAAGCCGAGCGATACGCACAGAGGAACGAATGTGAACGTTTGTTCGGACGGCGATCAGAGAACCGCCACACGTGCGCCTTCGCTAGACAGCTGCGAAACGCGGTTGTCCGGCCAAAGGCGCGGGTTGATGGCCTTTTTTGCCGTCTAGAATTCGCGCTTGTTTTGCATATGGATGGCCTGAAATCGAAGTGATTATCCAAAGATTTAAGCAGTAGGATGCGCAAAAGACGAACAGGACGCGCATCTCTCGCCAAGCAATGGTTAAGGCGACAAAGAAAAGCTCGAAAAAGAGCATGTTGGCCGTATGTATGGTCTTCAAAAATGGGCCTCCCCTGGCACAAGAACATGGTGGCTGCCGCGAAAGAATGAAAAGGAAGAACTACTAAAACTGCGTCTAGACTAGAGTCTAGCGTCTTAGAGGGCTATCACAGCCTATGAACGAAAACACGACGAGACCAGAGTAGCAACGCGAAAGAGAGGCGTTGTTTTGAGCTGAGCTAGCCTACGTGTTCGCCGACAACATCTTTCTTGGAACCAGCAGGTTGCTGTATTCTACGCACGCGGATCATCGTAGACGCGTTCGGCTTCAAAACGCATTTCGGCCCAGTTTAGGATCCCGACAACAACGCCATACGCTTGACGCAACGACCAAACCAGCAGCCAAGGACCAAAGTGAACTATGCCCTGGGGGCAAGCAACCTGTGTCCCGGCGGCCCGAAGACGAGCGTAATGAGGTCAGATCACAAGGGAGCGCCCGGCTAAGTGGGCGACTCGTAATTATGCGCGGCTAATGAGTCGTGTAATACATTGCGCGAACAAGCGGGCGAGCGAGAGGGACGCGCAAAGCAAACGAGAAACCGGAAGCGCGAGAAGCAGGCTCGACAGCGCGATTGCGCAACCGGAATCACCAGTCCAAGAGCGCCAAAAAGTAGCTATTAGCCAGCGCGTTACACTCTTACCGACAACGAAGTATATTCGTGACATTTAAGGCGAGGTGACTCGGCCTGTCGTCGGGACGGGTCATAGCGCATCGTGTTCCTTCCTAGGCACCAATCGGTGCAGCACGGAGCAGAGACGCTATCTTATCTTCTACTGACTCACACAGTACGTAAAACGACCCGGCGCACAGCCGAAAGTAGGCGGCGAATCAAGCATGGACAGGACGGATAGTATGCATTCAGTCGTCTTATTGCGCGAGTCACTTCATGAAAGGCCCGTCTAATACTAAGCAACAAGTCGCAGCATTAGAAACGCCTTATCGGCACTTGGAAATGGATAAGCGTTGTTCTTGGTCGACTATAACCGAGACAATAAACACTGCATTTCGACGGGTTTTCCGCCGTAAATTCGCTGATGAAGTAAGCGCCTATGAAACTTCGGTGCTGAAATTTGTTTGTCCGGTTTCCAGATTTCTGGAACTAGGAAGATGGGACCTAGTCGAACATGAAAGGTTATAAAAATGGAGTAGGGCCTGCCCAACCTATTAGAATAAAGGGTTGACTTGGCTTTCGCGGGCGGGCGGGCTAGGCACACGTTTTTTGTTTGTTTCTGCACCGACTGGCGCCTAGACTTTTTGCACTTACAAACAATCCCGACATGACATAAAGGATATATACGATACACAAGCAGAAGACGGGTTTATGGCATGCCAAGCAGTTGCAAGACCAGCAGTCATGCAAGTTGTTGCGCTACGAAATGGCATTGCTATGAATCCCTATGCCTCGACGGGGTCCTTCGCCCGGTCTCTGGTCATCGCCTATTCAGCAGTTTTTTCGCCCTTGTAATCCGCTTGAATAACCGCCATTAGCCCCGGCCGCCCTTCGAACGCCTTCTTCATTCATATGCGTCGCGTCGCGCAGCGCAAGGCGCGGCGCAGCGGACGGAGAGCGTGACGGCGCAGCGCTGCCCGGCCGCCGTTTATCCGGTCCGGCCGGCCTAAACGGCTTTCCGGTTTCTGTTTGCATCGCTGCGGCCGCCGCGCCGCAAATCCCCTAAACGGATAGTCTACAAACTGCTTCGGAAAAACGCCTCAACGATTGAGGGCGAAAGAAGAGAGGGCGCTGCGTGATGCGCCACGATGACCGGAGGGCAAATCCAGAACGGTGCGGGGCAGAGACGGATGAAGCAAATCGACCGGCAATAATCGCTTCGAGCGGATGATGACTGTTCGCAGGAATATACTGTTCGGCTCAGAATTCGATAACAAGATCAATGAAAACTATGTGCGATACAACGATAGGTTCGGATGGGGGATTGAATAAGGCTGCTCACGTCAAATTTAGCCGGACAAGGCGTTGAGCAGGCCTGGCGAGGCTTTCCGCATTTATCGGGTCTGGATAGGTGTTGTCCTAAGCTTCTTTTCTTGCAATTTCGAGCATTATTCTTTGGTTTCGATTGCGAGTAGGAAAACGCAGACGACGGAATGTTTACGTCATCGTAAGTGAAGGACGCATGTTCAAGAAAACGATTAAGAGATAACTAAAATGACCATCGCGACACGAGCCCTGGGGGGATTCTAAGGTACCGGCATCGCATTTGGAAGAAAAGGGTTCGGATCCGGTAACCCAACCGATAGCATGCGAAGTCAACAGTGCGAAAGCGGTAAACAACAGTACTAGTACCGGAGTATAGGTCCTACTGCCCATCGTATTACATCGGACCTGAATTGACACATCCAAAAACACCTGCCTGCAGGCCAGCACTTCCTCCGCCAACACGCCCTAAAAAGACGTCCAAGCGATGGCTTTATTAGCGACATGAATCACTTCCTCTTTAACGGGCGCCCGAGGGCAGACCCTCTAGGACAATGCGTAAGCGCCTTTCGTGGATTCAGTTTGCGTCCCAATGCGGAGCGAGGGAACCGCTAATTGCGTTATGAGCGGCTCCTCCTTGGCCGCGCCGCCGCCTCATTGTCGCGGAGTCGGAGAAAGTGACTAACCAGGTTAACGGCGCAGTCACGGATAGGCCCGCGAGAAAAAGCTCATCGCGGCGTCGCCGAAACGGCGCAATTGCGCAATCAAAGGGCGCGTAGGTTGAAGGGAAAGCGAGGAAATTGGAGAAGAAGTTCATGGTCAATATGGCAGGGAATTGGCTCGGGAACGCGCGCGACGAGAACAGTCACAAAGACAAGCAAATTGATTCATGCTAGGGCATCCCTACTAGGGATCGTCTACAAAACCAAACCAAACCAACTTTTGTTTAGTTTGGTTTTGTTTCAGTTTGGTTTTGAGTTTGGTTTTGTATAGGGATTTTCATAACCAAACCAAAGTAAATTTAGCAAAACCAAAATAATAATAATCGAGTGACGATTCTTCCGATCGTCTACAGTCGCGTCTGTGCGCGAGTAAAAGCCGAGCTGAAAAAATGCTCTTGGCTCAGCTTCACGCTTGACATCTGGAGCGGCCCTACTGCGAGCTTCATAAGGTAGCACTTTCTTAGCAAACATAATGCAACTAAATATTCAGCCTGACCGCGTCTGGTATCAGTTCTGCCTGGGTTCGCTCGAAGTTCTTGCTTGCTTGCCGCGATTTCCCAGGATCTCACACCGGCGAACGGGTCAACGCTTTTGTTTTGCTATTTTCACTTTTGTTTTGTTATTTTTAGTTTTGTTTTGTTTCCACTTTGGTTTGGTTTACTTTGGTTTGGTTTCACTTTGGTTTTGAGTTTGGTTTTGTATAGGTCCAGCCGACCCTTAATCCCTACGTTAAGCGCAGCAGCGTAATATGCAAAACTTGAGCGCATATGAGAGTGAACTAAAATGCACAGAAAGAGGAAGGAGTGCTTATGTTGGAACAAAGGTGTAGCCCTACCTCCAAGAAACCTATTAAGACAACAAACGTCTAGTCATCTTAGGGACGGTTGGACATCTAACTGCTTAGCTTTTCCGTCAAGCAAACCAATGACGCTCAGGACATGTGCAAGCAAAACAGACAAAGTACCGCTCTGCGGAAAGTACGAAAATGCGCAACCTTACATTGAGTAAGCATCGCTCGGTATCAATCAGTTGCAACGCATGAGAGCCAAGCACCAAAATTTGCATGGTTAAGGGAGTCGTAGTCAAAGGAAGTGAGCAGAACAAGAAATCAACAAGAAGTGAACAGGAAATCAGTCTCTTACATTGCGGTA
>JNEY01000079.1:197321-241373 GCA_020875895.1 Aphelenchus avenae | reverse complement strand
GGCCCGCCACCAGGCGTCCAGCCACAGAGTTTTGCAGTTTTCGGTCAAAAGTGCAAAACCATCCATACCTGCCCTTTGCGCACACTTACGCGAAACAAACAACGCGCAAACGGTTGTCCGGAGAGCATTCTTACCTGTCGCCGCAAACCCAACGAGCATCAGTGATAGGAACCATCGCCACCGGGTCATTGTCGTAGTGGGATCGTTTGTTCGTCGCGGATTTAGTGTACCCTAAAAGCGTTGAATAAATGACATCATAGGTCAATGCAACGAATTCTCGTAACGAATGAAAGCACGCTGGACCCGTCATCAGTGCATTCTCGCGCATAACACATGTCAAAAACAAGCGTTACAAGGGCACAAATACGTTCGGCGAACGGAGCACGAGCACGCCAAGCACCAGGAGCAAGGTAAAACGAGAGGCGACAGAAAGATTCGCGAAAAAACTGGCCAGGAGGTTGAGGGAACTAAGATACCACGGATCGTGTCGCATAGTGAAGTTGGGCAATGTGTCATTCGGGATTCCAGAATTCCGATGGCCTACCACGTCACCTGAGTCAAGAACTGATGATAAAAATATCGGCATTTTGGTGTATGTCATGTCATGTATGTGTATTGTGCAACTTTGCGCTAATAAATACACGAGATAAATGGCTCGCTATCATTGCCAGCAATCCGACGTTTCCCCGTACAGAATTCAGAACAAAAACGGGGACTTCAGAATACACCCCTGGCGCATGTATAGAGACTCCTCCCCTTAGCTAGGCCTGTGAGCAAGGCACACTAAAAGCACATTTTTCCCATATGGAAGGACGATCCGACATCCTGGCCGCGAAAGGCTGGCCTGGTCTCGTGCTTTGCAGAATCCTTTACGCTCGGGTCCCGACCACCCGGCCCTAAATGCTGGAACGTTTTGCTGTCACTCGGACCGGAAACGGGCCTGTAAGGGGCCGGAAAAGAACGACACCGGTCAACGAAGCGGGACCCACAAAGATGACCTGCGCAAGCAATACTACTTTGCCAAGATAGCCGCGTAGGACATCGCGGTGCGCTATGTTGCGTTGCGTCACTGCAACACGAAGCGGGCCAACTTAACTGGCCCATTATGGCGGTCGGTGGTCGCGCAACAAACTCTCGCTGCCAATTATCTGCTCAAACACGGACCCCTCCCAATGGCGGAAGGAGAGAAGAACCTTCGAAGTTGTCGTGGTCGTCGAAAATTCCTCCGGCTCGCCGGTGGCTATGTTTAGGCGCAGTACGCGCATCGTTTTCCACCGCCGCTCATTACACCGGCAGCAGCGCGCGGCGCTTCGTCGCGCCGCCACCGCTTCGAAGTGTCAGTTTTCGTTAAGCGTCGCGGCTCGCGCATTTTGCCGATCTTTATCACATTCCGTCGGCGCATCGTCGCCCGAAATCGCCTGCTTCCTCGCGCGCCGCGAGCCAGCAAAAATCGCCCCGAAAACGGTCTCGCGCATCGATTCCCGAGGACATCGTCGCGGAGAAGCGTTTAAGGAGAGAAAAATGGCGGTGGGTTATAATCCGCGCTGGGTGTGCGCAGAGGACGAGCAAGGACATTCGATGCGCGTGAAACGATGGGTTATCGTTGGAAGCGGAGAAAGCCACTTTTGGGACGAACGTGGTCCTAGGCGCTGGCGGTAAGCTAAGGTCCAGCTGAGCCACGTTAGACGGCCGCGATCCACTCAAGTTTAGCTTATGGGCTGCGTGGGCCTAGGCCGACGATGACATTGATCAACCTACAAGAAGCTCCGGCAAAATTTCGAACAGATAACCGGTGTCAGACAGTGATAGAAAGGTGAGCATGACGATGGAGTATGCCTTGGCTGGTACCCAAAAGGTACGCTTTCGCATTCGTCATGTATCGGAGTTCGCATACGCGGCTGATGCGCACTTTGGCACAGTATTAGTCATCAGGGTACTGCAAATGTAGGTGTTCATTAAAGATCGGCACCCGTACCATATTATGGCCCGTACTGCCGTACTATCGGTACGGCTAATGGTACGGATGGGGTCCACGGGGTCGTACCGAACGCCGTACTGCACAGGGTACCGGATATTTCTCACAGCTTTCGTCAAAATTCGTTCTACGATAGGTCTGGTGGCAGGGTTCTCCGAATCGCCCGCACACCCGAAAGCATTAATAGCATTCAACCGGATTACGTTCAAGTAAAATCAACAAATTGACCTCCATTAGAAGTAGTAGAAGGTCTTGGCTACACATAAAACACGCGTTTTCGACACCCGTTCACCGCTTCGGCGACCTTTGGCCGCGGCGAAAAAGCCCGCTTGCGGGGCCGTAACTCAGAGGCGGCCGGCCATAAAGCCGCCGCGCTGACCGCCGCTGTGGTAAACACAGAGCCTCGGGTCATCGTCGCAAACTTTCCGGCCACCCTCCACCGCCAGAGGGCCACACGATCGCCACAGCGATGGTGGCGTTATTGTTCGTCGATTTGCGGCGCTGTGGCGGAACAAATTTGTGTGGCGCTTTGGTGGCGCTTAGTCAAGGCCAATTAATCCCACTCAAGTGGACGACAGGCACTCCCATGTCCCACCGAGGGGCAAAGCGGGAAATCGGTTCGGTTCGCGGACCAAATTAGGTCTTCCCTTCCCGATGTACGGTTAAGTGGACGATGCCACTTCATGTGGCGTGATTTCGGTGGCGGCTGGCAGCCATACGAGGGCGCATTAACACTTTGTTGTGGCTGCCGCCACAAGCGGCGTGATTGCCGGTGGCCGCTTAATCGTGCACGGCGAGCCACCGCGAAAACAAAGCGCCCATTGCATGCGTGACCGCACGGGAGTGACCACACGGACTGGGCGCTGGTTCCGGCCCCGCAGGAGACTATGGAGGCAGCGGCGGGAATGAACGGTCAAGTGGCCGGAAATTAGTTCAAGCCATGCGTGCTGCGGTGAAGCAACGGGAAGGCAATGGGCTGCGTTCGAGAATTAATGAGCAATGGGTTTGTGGGCGCAACGTACAAAGGTATGGATGCGGCTAAGAACCCAAAGGAATGCATAACCGGTTGCCGAAAATTTAAAAGTAAACAGGTGTAAAAAGATTCGGAGTTTTCCGAAGAGTCCGTGCTGAAGTACGGGCTAGGAAGGAGCCGGAGAAGATGTTTAGAGACAGAATCCATGGGTTGGACAAGTGGGCGCAACGCATACGTTTTAATGTTTCGCACAACATTTCATCCCCGTCGTGGACAATCGGGTCTTATCAGACCCTTGGGGTTCCGGCGCGTTCATGCAGGTTGTCGCGAATGCCCTTCGCGACGGAGGAAATTTTCGTACAGAACGCAACCGTACTAGCCAGCCATAGCCTCGGATGTCACCGCAAAAGAAGCGGAAAACGGAAAACTATGGGAGCGTTCAGAAATTGCGTGATGTCAAGGGGCGTCCTGTGGATCACGCTTGTTATACGCCCCGTGTAAACAGTGATCGTGGGATGGGTCCAACAATTTCGTTTATAGATCATGGGTGCTGGACGCTCTCTCAGTGCCAAAAAGGAATGACAGGGAATGCCTAACATGCACTATGCTAGTGAGTATGCTTGCTCCCCAGCTATTAGGGTGGCACGTAGTTGGAACAAAATGACGCCAATGGTGCGCCGCCTCGGACGGGAAAAATAAGCCGTGGAGGATCAGCGCAGACGCAATGTTTATTGACCACCGCAAATAGCCTCAGGGCTGGTCAGCGAGAGCACTTGAGGCCGGCACAGGCTAATCCCTTCAAACCTCAGGCTAACATTGACCGCTGCTCCCGGCAGTCCCGAGGGGCATTTTTATGGCAACCGAAAACTCTAATTAGAGGGCTCTTGATATGAACGAAAGCGTTTTATTTCACAAAAAAAAAGAAACCTCTACGCCGTTTCTCGGAAAACGAGACCTGTCGGAAGTGAGAAGAGATGTTTTGAAAGTCAATGATTGGCACGATACGTGCGGCATACGCTAATTTGCATACTGGCGTGAGTGAAGCGCTACGGCTGCTATGCGGACCGGAAATAATTAATTGGCATTACCGGCGTCTACCTGCTCGGATGACTGCATGAAACTGTGAAGCAACTACGATAGTAAGCCCTGCGAAGTGAAGAAATTTGTAGCTGCAGGCAGCTTAACGCACTCGGCAAGCTCTGCGCAGAAACGCGCAAGTTGAGTGTCCTTCGGCTGCTCAACTGGAAGTGCATCACAACCTATTTACTGCTTAGCGATTGCTCAACTCAGCGCACGGTTTGTCAACAGTTCAGTTTAGGCCTCTAATCGACGTGTTTTGTTCAAAAATCCACTGTCTCAAGTGTTGTGTTTTGACAAACGGAACTCGAAAATTAACTGCGCAAAACATGCCAAGGATGCGACGTATGATGAAGTTCAGGTATGACTGCTCCCACTGGGTAGGGAGGGGCGTCATGGCAGTGATCAGAACTGAGCACGAGGGAGGGTCTGAGGCGCGGATCAGTGCTCGTCGTCATTGGTGCTTAGTAATATGATTCGCATCTCGGTTCAGCTCTGTAAACAGTTCCTAACGGGACCGAGCATCAGAAGCATTTTTGAAAGGTCATTGGGAAAATAAGTAATTCTTTAGGCGCCATTATCACGGGTGGAAAGAGGGTCACGGCACTGGTAACGACTGAACGCGATATGTAGGCGCTTGGTAGTCCACGGGGGGGGGGGGGCAAAAGACCACCTCGTTGTTTCTGGACGCCGCCTAAGAGACAAGACGGACGTATACGTAAAGCAATAACTCGTCATCGCATAAACAACGCTCGATGGCCCCGGTTTGGACCCGGTTATGCTTCTTCCTGAGGACGCGTCGCGGTGTCTCGAAACCGGTATCGCGTTAGTGTTGTCGGCCACGTATCAGTCACCACTTTCAAGCGTTCCGAGTGCCCTCTCGAGTAAGTGATCGTACGCCAGCTCCTGACGCGAGACAAAGAATACCTACGGAGGGGAATGATGGCCTCACACGACTGGGAAAACGACGGTACGATACACGCTAAATCCATGCTTCTCAAGACCCTTTTTGATGATCACCAAAATGACGAAGCACGCTGTCCCAGAGGCACTCAAAGCGACAATGAGCATCACCCAAATTTAGTTCTTAGACCCATAAAAGTACGCCCAGTGTATGCTCAGTTGTCCGATGTGGGCTTGAAAGAGTGGGCGGAGTGGGCAAAGGGTAGACGGGATGCTATTGTAAGCTAAGCACTATTAACAAGTAAATATTGCTTGTTCCGACCTGGGAACAAGTCGAATTTCCACGATGTTTACGAGAGAACCAAGCGCCAAGCCACGCCAAGAGTATCGACACTTTTGCCGAGTAAATCGCTTAATCACGCCGGCAATTATCCACCCTCCGGGCAAACACATTAATGAACACACTCCGGAATCCCTCCCGAATCCTAAGCCGACTGGGTTGAGACGCGTCGCAAACAAATCAACCTCTCTCCGAACGGCCCCTCGAGAAGGGCCGCTCATCGGTGTTGCATAAAAAATAACAAGTGGCGTGAAGAAGGCTCGCTCAGGGCGACGACGGAATGAAAAATTGCGGTACGACCGCAGCTGGGACAGCTGCCGCAGCGAAAAAATCGGTTCCATCTCGGCTACAAAAAGCCTCAGCGAGACGCATAGAGGAACAAATGTGAGCGTTTGTTCGGACGCTGATCAGAGAACCGCCACACGTGCGCCTTCGCGACACAGCTGCAAACCGCATTTGTCCTGCCCAAGACAAGGGCGGATGACCGTTTTTGCCCTCACGAATTCGCGCTTCTTTGCATATGGATGGCCTGAAACCGAAGTGATTATGTGAAGCTTTAGGAAGTTGTACTCCCAAAACACGAACAAAACCTGCATATCTTACCAAACGGCACGCAAATCGCCCCCCAAAAACCAGGGGTCCGCCGCTTTCCCGGCCAATCCCAAGGTATGGTTAAGGGCGACAAGAAAAGCTCGAAAAAAAAGAGAAGTAAGGTGTTTGGTATTCAAAAATAAGCATCCCTTGGCCCATGGTGGCTGCCGCGAAAGAATGAAAAAGAAGAACGAATAAAACTGCGTCTTGACTAGAGTCTAGCGTCTTAAAGGGCTATCACGTCCTTTGAACGAAAAACGACGCAAGCAGAGTAGCAACGCGAACGAGTGGCCTTGTTATAAGCTGAGCTAACCTAGGTGTTCGCCGACAACGTCACTCTTAGAACCAGCAGGTTGCTGTATTCTATGCACGCCGTTCATCGTCGACGCATTAGGCGTCAAAGGGCATTGCGGACCATTTTAGGGATTCGGCAACAACGCTATACGCTTTTCGCAACGAGCAAACAACCAACCAAGGATCAAAGAGAACTATGAATTGGGGGGAAGCAATCTGTGTCCCGGCGGCTCTGAGACAATCGTAATGGGGTCAGATCACAAGGGAGCGCCCGGTTAAGTGGACTACTCGTAATTATGCGCGGCTAATGAGTCGCGTAATACATGCGCGAACAAGCGGGCGAGCGAGAGGGACGCGTAAAGCAAACGAGAAACCGGAAGCGCGAGAAGCAGGCTCGACAGCGCGATTGCGCAACCGGAATCACCAGTCCAAGAGCGCCAAAAAGTAGCAATTAGCCAGCGCGTTACACTCTTACTGACAACGAAGTTCGTGACATTTAAGTCAAGAAGTGACTTGGCCCGTCGTCGGGACGGGCCATAGCGCATCGTGTTCCTTCCAAGGAACCATCTGGTGCAGCACGGATACGAGACACTACCTTATCTTGAATTGACTCACACAGTACGTAAGACGTACCGGCGCACAGCCGAAAGTAGGCAGTACGTCAATCACGGACGGGACAGACAGTATGCATTCAGTCATATCATTGATCGAGTCATTTCATGAAAGGCCCATCTAGGACTAAGCAACAAGCCACAGCGTTAGAAACGCGTTATCGGCACTTGGTAATGCACAAGCGTTGTTCTTGGTCGACTATAACCGAGACAATAAACGCTGAATTTCGACGGTTTTCCGCCGTAAAATCGCTGATCGAGTAAGCGCCTGTAAAACTGCTTCGCTGAAACGTTGTTTTATCCGATTTCTAGCACGAGCAAAATAGAACCGGATCAAACACGAGTTTTCAAAATGGGCGTACGGTCTGGCTGACCGATTAGCGTAAGGGCTGAATTGACTTTCGCGGGCGGGCGGCAAGACACTTTGTTTGTTTCTACACATATTTTGTGTCAAGACTTTTGCACTTACAAACAATGAAGACGTGAAATGAAGGATAGATACACAACCAGAAGACAGGTTCATGGCATGCCAAAGAGGTGCAAGACCTGCGGTCGCGCAAGTTATTGCGCTACGAATGTGCATGGCTTGAAGCCCTTTGCCTCCACGGGCTCCTCCGTCTGCTCTCTGATCAGCGCCTATTCAGCAGTTTTTTCGCCCTTGAAATCTGCTTGAATAACCGCCATTAGCCCCGGCCGCCCTTCGAACGCCTTCTTCATTCATATGCGTCGCGTCGCGCAGCATAAGGCGCGGCGCGGCGCAGCGGACGGAGAGCGTGACGGCGCAGCGCTGCCCGGCCGCCGTTTATCCGGTCCGGCCGGCCTAAACGGCTTTCCGGTTTCTGTTTGCATCGCTGCGGCCGCCGCGCCGCAAATCCCCTAAAACGGATAGTCTACAAAATGCTGCGGAAAAACGCCTCAGCGATTGAGGGCGAAAGAAGAGAGGGCGCTGCGTGATGCGCCGCGATGACCGGAGGGCAAATCCAGAACGGTGCGAGGCAGAGACGGATGAAGCAAATCGACCGGCAATAATCGCGTCGAGCGGATGATGACCGTTCGCAGGAATATACTGTTCGGCTAAGAATTCGATAACTCGACCAGAGAAAACTCTGTGCGAAACAACGATCGGTTCGGAGGGTGGTTTTGTATCAGGATGCTTAGGTCAAATTTGACCAGTTAAATCATTGAGCGGGCCTGGCGAGGCGAGGTTTCGGGTCTGGAGAGGTCTTGTCCTGAGTTTTTTTTTGCACTTTCCAGTAATATTCTTTATCTTCGATTGCGAGCAGGAAAAGGCAGACGACGGAATGTCCACGTCATCGTAAGTGAAGATGAGAAATGAACATGTTTAAGAAAACGATTAACTGGTAAGTAGATTGCCATCGCGGCATGAGCCCTTGGGGGATTCTAAAGAATGGTACCTACAGGCTTATCGATCTGGCCGATAGCCTGTCGCATCACACGAGGAAGAAAACGGTTCGCATCCGGTAATCCCAATCAATAGCATGCGAAGTCATCGGGGCTCTCTGA
Source organism: Aphelenchus avenae (assembly GCA_020875895.1). Classification (NCBI taxonomy): domain Eukaryota; kingdom Metazoa; phylum Nematoda; class Chromadorea; order Rhabditida; family Aphelenchidae; genus Aphelenchus; species Aphelenchus avenae. Next base: position 233,085 of record JNEY01000079.1, on the reverse strand, counting down.
GCGGTAAACAACAGCTGCGCATACAAATAAGGCGCTCGTTTCGCGCTGAGTAAATTAGTAAACAGTCGGACAAAACGACGACTGCGAAACGACGCATTGATAAAAAGGCGTCAGCAATTAGCCGGATCGGACTTAGTCGAGCAAGCAGCCAATTATTTTTTACCACTGGTCGCCTAAACACGTGAAGGGTCCATAGCGTAACTGCGAGGGAATCGGATACAGGCCACCATTTTTTTTAGATTGGCATTCGGTTTTAATATCTTAAGATCGGAACGGAACCGGCTCCAAAACGATGGGTACCCTGGGCCACTATCTCGGTCTGGCCGATAGATCAATCCGGCTGAATGCAGGGTCTTATTTCCGACTGAAGCCTTGGACTCGAGTTGGGCTGCCCAATGCCCCTGCTTACGCAAGCAGTCCAGCGCTTCCTCCACCAACACGCCCAAAACAAGATGTCCAAGCGATGGCTTTATTAGCGGCATGAATCACTCCCTCTTTAACGGGCGCCCGAGGGCAGACCTCTAGGACAATGCGTAAGCGCCTTTCCTGGATTCAGTTCGCGTCCCCGTGCGACGGTTCCTGGCAGCGATAGCCCGGTCTCCACCGTCAATTATCGAGGAGAGAGGGAACCGCTAATTGCGTTATGAGCGGCTCCTCCTTGGCCCCGCCGCCGCCTCATTGTCGCGGAGTCGGAGAAAGTGACTAATCAGGTTAACGGCGCAGTCACGGATAGACCCGCGAGAAAAAGCTCAGCGCGGCGTCACCGAAACGGCGCAATTGCGCAATCAAAGGGCGCGCAGGTCGAACGGAAAGCGAGGAAATTGGAGGATAAGTTCATGGTCAATATGGCAGAGAATTGGTTCGGGAATGCGCGACGTGAACCGTCAGCAGGACGAGCAAATTGATTCATGCTAGGGGCCCCGACGTTAGGGGCAGTGGGCAGCATAAGATGCCAAATATGCGCCCATATGAGAGCGAACTACAGTTCACAGAAAGCTGGAGGAGTGTTTACCACTGAACAAAGGCCTAGCCCTATCTTCAACAAACCTTTTAGCACAAACAAATGTCTAGCCAATTTAGAGATGGTTGGTAATCTTACGGCTTAGCTTTTCCGTCAGACAACCTATCACGCTCAGAAAGTGCGTGCAAAACACACGAAGTCCTTTTAAGGGAACGGTACGAAACAGGAGATCGTCTCATACCTTGAGGTAGGCAGACGCTGAGACAGTTAAACCCTACATTTAGTAGGAGTGAGGCCTCTTCTAGTGGCGGGCCCCTAGTATCAACCCCCCCCCCGCCCCGCCCTACTTATTGCAGACCGTCTGTCATTTATGGCAGTCAGCCATTCTTTCCACGAATAGTGTTTCATCTTCGCAGCACAGAAAATAAAAAGCGACAAGAACACATTTTCGTAGACCAAGGCACGAGAAAGCAACAATCCATCACTCAATGCTGACATTGGCTAATTCGCGCGACATCACGACGCTATCGCAAGTTGTCCGGATATTTGATACCGTCAGGGGATCGCTCTCGACAAGCGCGCTTCACACAAAATCTCGTCGAGCAGCTGACCAATGTCCACACTTACTCGCGGCTTGTCGGATTACGTCCGACTTCGCGCATTAGAGTGCTCGAATCAGTTCCTCTGACGTAGGCGGCGCAGCGTCGCGCTGCACTACGCTGCATGCATGGTCGCAGCGCTGCTGCTTCGCTCGCTATGAAAGTGGTTCAAAAACCGCTTATTTGTCGTTGGGCTAAACGTCGTCGTCGGGAAGCGCTTTAGTCGTCGCGTCTCACACTGCCCTCGCTGCGCTGCAATACGCCGCGCGTCCTGCAAGGCCTGGTCCAAATGGGGCGAGCGGTTTGCTGCGCCGCGGAGCGTTTAGCAGTGGAAGAAACTCGTTTCCGCTGCGTCATTCCGCGAAAAAGGCGGCGCTGCTGCAGCGCCGCAGTGACTTGTTGCTGCTGGACAAGAAAGTGAGTAAACTTCATTGAAGCGCAGTGGGAACAAACAATAAATTCGGGACGTCGTCCAACGGTCCCTCGCGCAATTGCCCATTTCGGGCCTCGTCGACGAATAGGTCTGGAGAAGGACGTTTTCGCAATGCGACCACCGAAAGAATGGATCATCGCGGCTGCTATACTAACGGTCAAGTGGGGACAGCGTTTCGCAATGCTTTACCGTCAAACCGTTCAAAACACACTGGATATATATATAGGTTGTCAGACAACGTACCGAAGATGGCCCAGTTTTGTTCCGATTTAATCACCGAAACACAACTAATTTTTTCAGTGTGATTCTAGACGCTTATATCCAAGGCTGATCTCTTGGGAACGCGAAGTCGATGCCAACGACCAGGGCAGGTTCGCGCCCATCAAGTCTTTGAGTTCGTCGCAGTGGCAATTAAGCCGGTCCCCAAAAATTGGCGATTCACCCATCTGTGTAGGGAACAGAATTCGCGAAAGCGAGAACATTCATCGAATAGAAACCAAGCATTTGGAGAAGCAGAAGTGAGTGACCGCTCAGGGAGGTATAAGTGATAGAGGCAAGTAAATAAGAACCAAAGAGCTTTATTCGACCGCAGCGACTGCTTTGGACGTGGACTACAAAAATGCTGACGCAAGAATCCTGTTTCTCGATCTACGGCTCAATGGACAGCTTTGATATTTCATCTCAACGCCACAGAAAATCGACGCTGGACTCAACAACGCACACAAACCTCTGAACAAAGAAATCGATCCTTCCTCTCAGAGCCGTTTATTTGCCTTATCGTTCACGACCTGAGCGCATGCAGCGATGTTGCGAAAATGCGCTCGGAATGCCCTGAAGGGATGCCAGAAGAGCGCGCCGCGCCGACGCTCCAGAAGAAAACACGATCACAGCGCGAGTGCGCGCGTTCGTCGTCGCCTGTTTGTTTGCTTGTGCGCATGGCGGCGATCACTTCAGAGGGCCACTTGAGCCGGCGGTGGCAGAAGTGAAACGTTCGTCGTTTGTCGGCCGCACCGGGGTGGGCAGGACACGCGAAAAAAAGTGCGTTAGGCTCAAATATGGATAGCAAGTTTGCAGTGAGGCAAAATTGTAAAACAGTAAAATACATGAGACGGAAAAAGCCTTGATGAGTCTAAAATCGCGTACCCAGTCGGAGCACATCCTTTCCTTCCACATCCTCGAAGCCGACGGCGAAAACAGAAGAAAAATGAATAAAAGTAAGGAGTCCCTCATTTTTCAGTTGGTGGGTTGTGTTACCGGGAGAACCGAAAAAGCACAACATAAAGGCAATCGCTCGGATATTTGTGGCCTCCTATGAGGACTTTTGGCTTTTTCCGCCTCCGCATATAGGGTACGGCAGATGTAAAAAAGATTTTACGCTCGACATTCTGCGCTTCACTACGTTTTGAAAGAACTCTCACAACACCTGGTGATACTCAAAGAATCATGCAAAACTTATTCACCACTTTGAAGCGCGTTAATCAGAAGCCCAACGTCGGCACTAGACTGACGTCGCCAAAAAAGTGCAGCGGGTCAAGCTTGAAACCAAGCCTGCCGGTAACTGGAGAAGTCAAACAATGCAAAGAATTGCTGCGTGAGCAAAAAAAAACGCTCGGCTGGTAAGCGGATAGCGGCTGCTAGACGGATTGACTTCCGCTGCAGGACGAGCTCAAGGTTGCTTGCAGGAAAAAGCCCCCAAAGAGTGTCCTTGCTTGCATACCAGGGCTGGGGACTTTCAAAAATAAAACCGAATCAGAATCCGAATCCGAAGCATCCCCCAAGATCAAAACCGAATCCGAATCGAATCCGAAGCACAAACCACCGAATTTCCGAATCCGAATCCGAAGCAGCAAGTTTTAATTATGATCAAAACCAAGATGCAAAACTACAACACATTCACGCCCACAACACACATACACTAGATAAAATTGCCCGCCGCTAGGCGCCGACCGATGAATTTTTCACTATATTTGTCAAATTTTCCGCTAAAATTTCGTTGGTATCGCCTGCGGCGGGCCAAATTTTGCATGTTGCGTGCGGGCCGGAAAGATTCGGAACTTCGGTCCAATTTTGGCAAACCGAATCCGAATCCGAATCGAAGCGGAAACCACCGAATTTCCGAATCCGAATCCGAATCCCCAGCCCTGTTGCATACGTGTCTTCAAAGAGCACATGGGAAAGTAGCAGTGGCCGCGGGCGCGTGTCGTTTATGAGGGCCAACCGGGACAACTGTTCATAATCGAGGTCCAGCGGTTGTTGGATATTCGAGAAGGTCCGTGTCGGACATGAGGTGAGGATCAACTTTTGCTTTCGATAGCTGCCTGATCTACACTGCAGCGAAGCTGAAGTACCTAATTGCCTCATGCCATGATCGCTTAGCGACCTCCTCATTGTAAATGTAAATTTCATGAGACCGGTTACCCAATCTTGAAGTGGCCGAGCCTAAGCGACTTGCCTTTTGTCGTTTCACGTACTCTTGGAACTTTCGGCACACGAAAGTATAAAAAACAAGCAGCTAAAATAGTAAAAGGAAAGTGTTAAGCAAAGCCCGTGCCCGCAAGGAAGACTTAACTAGCCCCAGCGGTTTTTAGTCGCGTACCGCTTCGTGGCAGGTTGCAAGGTGGGAACTAATGAGCAGCGGTGAGCAAAGATGATGCCCGGAATTTGTCAGTCCATCACTTTTCCAACACCGCTTCCGGCCGACGATAGATCATCCGCTAATGCGGACGTCAAAAAGGTTATGGATCGCAGCGGTTAATGCGAGGCAAAGGACGCACTTAAGCTGCGAGAATAAAACACAAGTTTCACCTTCAAATATCTCATCCTTTTCCGGCGCTAACGACGAAGTAAAAGCGCTTGGTTCATCTTAACCAAAGAGCACCTGAAGGCATTATAAGAAGGATCAAAGCTGGAGTCTTTCCGCCTTCCGGTCATGCACTAGCAACGGAAAGCTTAATGCGAATTCACAAGTTCTTTTCAAGCCGCAACTATTAATAAGCCCGATGGATGACCAGACGTGTCGGCTAGAGCCATGCATGAGGCTACTCAGAGAGATTAGCCCATTCAGTCGGTCGACACAAGCCTCATTCCGACGGATGGACGCTCGGTGACTTATTCATGAGTATGACGGTAATCTTTGCTCTCAAAACTGCACGTGGCAGGATACGAAGGCCTCTTCCATACTCCACTTCCTACATACTTTAACGGAAACGGCTAACAACTAGTGCTTTAGCTTCTAAAGTGGATCAGCTCTGAATTAGGTACTTAAGTTTGAACTGAGGCACAACCTTGAAACCTTTACTTGCCGTACAAGATTCTGCACGTGCCTTTCGCTGAAAATTCGCAGCTTACAAATCATCTTTCTGGTAGCTGCTGAGCGCAGACGGGAAAAGACGCGGACCTGTTATACCCGGATAAAGCCCCTTTGGGTCTCGATGTGGGCAACGACTAACATCCACGATCACGCCATGCCCAATAAATCAAGTAGCTTGAACGGTCGCGCAACTGCGGAACGCGCCAAAATGACAAACGATGGCGTCAGACGCGGTCGGTTTCGCGAAGTGGCGGCGAACGGGCGTTCGCGCGAGACGCGAGTGGGCCGCGCGGATCGCTTTCGTGCGCGACGAAAACCAGCTAATCGAGTGGATTAGTCGCGCGGGGTGACGGGACGCTTTGTCTCGGGCAATGAATCAGTGGCGGCTCAAAATGAGAAGCGGTTCGCGTCCCTGATCTCGTGGGTGGCTTCTATTGGAGAAAGCGCATGACACAGACTAATGGCCTGGGCCTCCGATGTAGGTAGTGCTTTTTTCCTGCGACCAAACCCGAACTCCAAAAAGTGTCAAGCCAAGGCAGAACCGAAAATGAACCCGCGAAACCGAAACTGGACCAGAAACTGTGCAATCAGTCATTCAAACACCCGCCAAAAATGCTCTTCGTTAAGCAAAAACTGACCACCAATTCAGGCGTTTCCTACCAAAAAAGCCAAGTTTGGTCAAAATCCTTAATGTCAAGTAAAACTTTTTGCAAAAGATCCAAATTGTGGGCCCCCTCCCCATGCAAGCCCGAAGCCGTGACTCGCGCAGCCATCAGTAAATTCAGGGAAAAGTAGCGGTACAAAGCCTCACTAATACGATGCTCACTTAATTGCTGTAAGAATGTGGAAGCTTGTGTCTATTGCTGCGATTCAAGTCTTATACGAGGGAAGTTTGTGGACGCGCAAAAGAGTCTGTTCGAAAATTTGGCTTGTTCTAACACCCGTCAGATCTTTAGCAAAAGCTGGACTGACGCAAGAGCTTCTGCGACACTAAGCCATGGGTTACGTAACTCGGCAGTCATGGGCACTAAACCGTTCGTCCTTGACAACGCGCAAAACAGAAATTGCTGAAATTCCTCGGTTTGTTCACCGCTTAGCATGCTTATCGCCTCCGAGCCGGAACTTTTTCGCGCACGACGCTCGTAAAAACGCGCTAAGGAGGTTATCGCCGCGCGCGGATCTTGTCAAAAACACGCGCCTCCAGCGGGATATCGAACGCTTTTCCTTGAACGGGAACTCCAAAACACCGCAAAATGCGGGTTTCTCAAAACTAGCCTAAACCCTGTGAGCACTTCGCTGTGTGCGTACCTCTGAACTGGGTCCTGGTACGTTGGGTCCTGGCTTAGGAATGCCAAAATACTAATCCGCCAGAAACACTGGGCAACGTGCTTTCCAACCGAGGCCCGGCTAATAGCAAAGAGAAAGAACGAACCCAAAAACCGACCTTGGTCTCTCCTTTGTAATTTTTCTAAAAGGCGAATTTGTGTATTTTTAAAGCGATTTTAATATGCAGCTTAGTATAACCTGTTCGACATGCATGCATTTAAGCTTAGGCTGAGGAACAACAATTTTCGAAGTAAAGAAAGTCGTATGCCGGGCACCTACCACTTTACTAGGAGCCATCGGTTAGCCTTTGTCATGGGGACGAAATGAGAAAGAACCAAGTGATTGGAGTGAACAGACTTGATTGCCTCCCTACCCGTGGGTGAGGTTGTTAAAGCGCGATCGTTAGCGGACACACGCCGGCAGCGGCTAACAAGCTTACGCATAGAGCGCAAAGTAATTTATCAGGCAGTAAATGGGATGTTCACCACCGCAATCTCGTTGACGGACGCCAATTAGCGGTAGCTGGGATTGGAAACGGCGACTGCTACATGCCTTTAGGATGTTCGGGTGGTCAGAGTGCTATTTTGTCTAACGAAAACGCACTTGGCAGAGCCTCGAAGGGCTGGCACGATAAGGCCACGAGTGCAACGCCTTGTGCCCCGCTGAATGGAAACAATGGGAACTTGAAGTAGGTTTCTACCGTAAAAGCTCTAATATAAGACGCCCGTCTTCTAATTTTCGATGGTCAAATTTTCGAGGGTTTCGTAAAAGACGTAAAGGGTTCCCCCTATGGATTTAGCAAGATTTTTCGAAATTTTAGTGCCAAAAAGTACTCGTCTAGAATGAATAGTTATGGCCTAAAACGTATTCTAAACATGTCTCTGTGACATGTCAACTTTTAAATTTTTGGCGCACGTCTTCTATTAGAGGCCGTCTTATATTAGAACACGTCTTATATTAGAGCTTTTACGGTATACGTATCTGTGAGAGAACGCGTTTCAACAACGAAACATGTGATGCAGACATCCACCGTCCCGTGCTGGCAGAATCTTGCCGTGCCGTGACTTAGGATGCCACAAGAACCAAGACTAAGAACGGCATGAAACAGCAGTTACGGTTCCATGGCGGTCTGACCCTCTCTGCCCTGATGCCGTCCCGTACCCAGGGCGAAACGACATGCCACCTGCAGCAAAGGACACTTTCAGGAAAAGCGATAGTGCCACCTCCGATTTCGCTCGATGGACTGAAAAATACGTCTTGACTCGCCTGTACAATCTGTAAACGGTACACAAGCAAAACATTTCAGATGAGCTAAGATAGAAAGGAATTGAACTTTAAAAGTTCCGAACTCCTAGCAAGCATTTGTATGCTAGCATCAGAGACGACTACGATTGAAACTTAAGCACTGGACGTCTCGGAATGCCATGACGAGCACGACAAAGCGCGACAAAAGTCGCAAAAAAACAGACGCGCGGAATTTGCATAACAACGCGTTAGCGACGGAAAAACAGCCGTGGCCTTCCGCATTCCGCCAGCGTCCACTCCAAGGACCCCAGGTGGTCGTTCGTTCCTCGTCCTCGCTTACTCATCCAAACGTTCGCCGCGTGCAGCGGGTACAAAAGCAGCCGCAGCGCTGCGGCTAACGACCTTGCTGCGGCCGCTGCGCGTGCCTTCAGGCGGAATGATCGGCAGTTGTCCTTCCGCCGTGTCCTTCCCTTTCCCTGTCCGACGCGCTGCGGTTGTGCAATCGCCGGCCCTGGACGGTAGCGCGCCGATGGAAATTGGCTCAATCCCTTCGCGAAAGATGCGCTAAGCGAAGTGAAAGCGATCCTCGAAGGACGGACCCGAAAGAAGGGACGGAAGGACACGGAGGCGATCGAAAACGACACGCGGAATTTGCGAAACTATCAATTAGCCATGGTGGAATGATGCTCGGCATAATGCGGTCGTCCTTGGACACTGTCCAGCAGCCGCGGCGAAAGAACTGCGAAAGTGTTTGAAATTTTGTTGAGTTCTTCTCTAGCTGTCATATGTGATGAAAGAAACATTATTACAAAGCAAATCAAATCGTTCAGATATACGTTTTGTCCTGAATTCGAACTCGGACTAGCGAACTCCTAGCGAGCCACGTGAAGTTCAAAATTTAAATCTTCTCGAAAGAATTTTTTGCGTCTACTGGACTCTTTTTGCGCAGTGCGTCGCAGCATTCCACATTCCCAATTCACTGCTTTTAGTTTGGATTGCGCCTCTGTTTCCGCCTAAGAAACGAACCCGCATAACAGAACGGTTTTAGAGCTTCCAAGAAACCACGAGATCTCAGCCAGTCAAGTGACGCTGGCAGCCTGAATCATGCTAAAACGATGCGGAGAGTGACCACGCTGGGCCGATAGCTCGACAACAGTAATGTCCATTGACGAGCAAAGTTCAAAATGGAAAGGATCTGTATAAGTCAGCCAAGCCATTAACGTTGGCTGCTCTCGGCTGCTCCTTAAATAGATTCGGCAGTTTATGACGTTCAAAATTGTTGACAAACGCCGTAACACACATGTTTTCGTTTGTAACCACATATGAGCGCCCATCGCTGCTAGAACGAAGCTAATTACCGCGCGGATTGCGCAACGGTTTGCGCATCCGCGCGTCAAGTGTTTGCCCATTCGGTGCAACTCAGTTTGCTACATTGCTGGGCGCCATTAATTTGCAAAGATGTTTACTCGTGAAGAGGATAGTAGTCTCGGCGTCCATGGTAAATTTCCCACTAATTTGGGGTTAATTTCCCACTAATTTTTCGGTCCCACTAATTTGGGGTAAATTTCCCACTAATTTTTGTTCCCACTAATTTGGGGTAAATTTCCCACTAATTTTTTCTTCCCACTAATTTTTTGTTCCCACTAATTTGGGGTATTTTTCCCGCTAATTTGGGGTTTTTCTCCCACTAATTTGGGGTCTGATTACAGGTTAGGGGGAGGGCTCCTCTCCGGTAGAGCTACCGATTACGTAATCATCCCTAGCCCTCGGTCTCGGACAAGTTCTTTGCCTTGAAGACACCAAACAAAAAAAAAACGGATAATCCCCGGATGCTACTTGCAAATTAACTGCGCCAACCAAGCTGATTTGCACCTAATATTTTGCTAGTGTTTGTTTTGTTTTTGGCGGGCTGTTTTTGAACTTAGTTGTAAACATAGATTGACCGCATTTGGGCGAAGGGCGGGGTAACAAAAGGGCCCTGTAATGATTATATTCTTTCTGGGCACCCCGAATGCGAGTGTCGAAACTCGAAAATGTAGGAAATACGTGCTTGGCTTGGTGAAAACGAATGTCCTAAACAACGCCTGTAACATAACTTTGCCTTAAATATGGCCCGCTGCAGAGGATACCAGCGAAATTTGGACAAAATTTGCTAAAATAAGCGTAAAATTCGTTCGGGCGGCGCCTAGCGGCGGGCCATTTTAGCAAATGTAAAGGGCCCTCAAGATGTCATTTTACCTAGTGCTTATTCTGACGTTTTTGCCCTATTTCAGAATTCAGAATCCAGCCCTGATTTTGATGCGAACTTTTAAGTCCGGTATAAAACAGTAACAAAAGAACATCGCGGGAGAAAAGCACCAAATTAGTGGGAAGAAAAAATTAGTGGGAAATTAACCACAAATTAGTGGGAAGAAAAAATTAGTGGGAAAAATACCCCAAATTAGTGGGAAGAAAAAATTAGTGGGTACGAAAAATTAGTGGGAGAAAAACCCCAAATTAGTGGGAAAAATACCCCAAATTAGTGGGAACAAAAAATTAGTGGGAACGAAAAATTAGTGGGAAACTAACGCCAAATCAGTGGGAAGAATACCCTTTCCCGGTAGTCTCGTACCAGTTACTACTGGGGGGGGGGGCTTTGGAACATTCTACCGGGGCCCTGTTCGGCACAGATAGAAAGTTGTGTTACCTGCAAATCTGGAATCTTGTTAAGGGTTAGCCTGAATAAATTTACATTCGTCGGAAGTTATCCTTTCAAAGCAAAGAACCACTAGTGCCTTTTGTGATAGCCCTCTCAACAGCTTGTTCTGTAAACAGGCCATGGTCTTTCAGTCGATGTTGGCCGTCAGATGATACAACCATATCGAAGTTCAGAATGCGAAGAACCCAGAGAACTGCCAAAACCGAGCTACCAAAGCATGTTTAAATGGTTTAATTTTCCGAGACCCACATGGAACTGCCTGTAAGAAGAATAGACAGCATGGTGGTAAACTTGTCGACGGCAATAGTTGACGTATAAACGGCACAATCAGTGTCAAGAAGGCACGAGATTCACTTGTGAAGCTTGCAAACCAAAGTCCAAAAGACTGAGCTGCAACGAGAGTGGACCGATCAGACCGATTAAAGCCGCTGCAAACGCGGAAGACGCATTGGAAGGCACTTGACACTCGACAGTGTAAACAACATGTCTCGGAAGAGGGCGCACTTGAGGAGTCGCGGAAGCTCAGAGACGAACGAACAAGCTCGGAACGGCGCAAGGAGGCTGGGGATGCCTGCAAAAAGCGGGGGCTAATCACGTCAAATTAGAGTGGGTGGGTAAATATAGACGGAAAATCTCGAGAAGCCAACGTGTTTATTCGAGAATATTCCGCAGAATTAACGAGAAAATTAGCGAAAAAACGTCTGGAGATCAAGTGGATTGGTGTTTGTGGGGACAGAACTATGACAATCATTGGGAAATTTGACGGATACTGATGGAGGAGAGGACGAAAATAGAGGTCAGAACTGCTTCTCCTCGGCGTACGTGAGCCACGGTGGTTGCGAGCGGAGCGTTCGACGGCAGGAGGAGACGTTGTGTTTGGCGAGATAGGACTTGAGCTTGAATCCGCGACCGCATTGGCAGCATTTGTGCTTGTAGTCGCCTAAACCGTAAGCTCAAACTGAGTAAAGGGGACAGGAATGCTTACTGCTATGCGTCTCCTTGTGGGCCCGCATGTTGCTGCTATCCGCAAATGAGCGTCCACACTCGTCGCACTTGTACGGTCGTTCGCCGGCTGAAAATGAGATTTACTGCTTGAAGTATACCGGCCTAGGAAGACACTTTCAAAGTGAACATCTATTCTGTCAGGAACATTGACAATGTCGGACACGTACTTGCCTAACGTTCCGAGACCCAGACTCTGGATGGTCCCTTTTCCCGCCTTTGTTACTTCCGCCCTACCCTGTCTGCATAATAAGATCTACGAAGAAGAGTTAGCGGCTACACCCCCGTGCCGGGGTCCGTTCCGTCCTGGACCCTCCCGTGCCGTCCTCCGTACCGTCCTAGACCACCCGTGCCGGGCTCCGCACCGTGCCAACACGGACCCAGCACGGAACGGCATTACAAATGGCCGTTTTCCGTCCCATTCACCACCAAAACGGCACGGAACGGCATCAACTATCAAGCCGTTCTTATCTGCCGTGCCGGGCCATTCCTTTCTCAGGACGGCATGGATCACGGAACGGCCCGTCCCGTTTCACGCCCGCTAACTATACTACGAAGTGAATCCATCCACTTACTGTGCGTACGTATGTGTCCCTGGAGCAGCCAGTGGCGAGTGAAGATGCGTCCACAGTAGGGACAAGCGTGCGCTCGACGCGGCTTCCGGCCGGCTTCGATAGGACGTCGGCACTCGCCACCTTCTTCCGGTTCGCTGGCCTGGATCGGCTCCCGCTCGAGTATCGGCGGCGTATCGTCGGACAGTCGTGGGGGTTGAGAGTTCGGTAGGGGCGTGCGAAGAAGCGCATCGATGTGGCGGAAGTCGTTCGGCTGCGGCGCCGAAGTAAACGAAGGCTCCGGCAAGTGAAGCGTGTCTTAAAACAGCAATTTAGATGCATGGACATCCTAGGTTTGGCAGCACAAGGACCACCCTGAACCTAAGGAACAGTCTAGGTATAAGTATAATGATAGTCTAAGCTTAAGCATAAGGAACAGCCTATGCCTGAGCTACAATAGCGGCTGAGTTGCTTACAGTTTGTTTCGTCAAAAATTTCTCTACTTTTTAACCTAGCAGTAAGTGTGCCCCATTCGGGAACGGGAGCGAGTACGAAAGCCCGTAACGGTAGGTGCCTCTGTGGCTAACAATCTTTGCGACTTGCATGGGTTCTGGTCTCTACTTCGTAAAACTTTTCTCGTACCTGAGCTCTGCGTCCGGCGCTTGGCTACACTCGCATTCTCAGCGTTTGATTGCAGAACCACCACTGGCTTTGTCGATGGCTTGCTCGAGGATGACGACGCCTCGTGATAGCGAACGTTGGTCAACGGCTTGGCGACAGCACTAGCGGCGAAGAACTGCAGCGGACCGAGGGGTAGATGGCGTTGCATCGTCGGCTGTTGCATTCGGGCTTGCCAGAGAGCCAGGTCTAAAATCCATGCATAGTCGGAAGAAGAGTATTTCGGAGGTTTGCTTTGAATGTGTTTACTCGTTGTTTTCGGCGTTTTTTCCAAAAATATAAAAGAACATCGGTACACCCTAAGACTTAACCGACCTTTTTTTGTTTCTAGACTTCCGCCGAAAAAAAGAGACAGTACGACGAAATTTGTGCAGAATATTGCGACTTTCAAAAGAATTGGTTTTTAAAACGTCATAAGCAAAGCCAGCAAAAATTATGTTTTTAGCTCAGTACACAGACGACTTGATTTACCCTTCCCGAATTTCGAGAGATAGGCGAATCCGCTTTTCCCTCGTTGGCTCCACCACTGAAGGCATCTTGCAGCTTACCTGTCATAAACCGCTTCGAACCGACGGGGACCATTGGAAGCTGTGTGACGGACAGTGGGCTTCTTCGGTAGAACGGCGTCAGGTCTTGCAGAAGGGAGTTGAACATTGACGTCGAGCCGCCACTTTCGCTTCTGTGTGGGAACGCTTGAGGGCGGGTGGCCATTCTGCTGGACGTCTACTCGCGGAAGCACGGCACCACCTGGAACGCATAAAGTACCGTAGCCGTGGCAGGAGATGTTATACGCAATGACTAATGAAAGGCAAAGGATTCGAACAATACGGACTGTCGGGGGAAGAATGTTAGGACAGACATTAGAAATCACCGAACCCGAGCAAAAACGACGTGAAGGAGAAATTTCCGTCGAGACCATTTAAACAGAGGTCAAAGCAACAGACCCAGTGATATTTCTGGAATATTTTCAGCATAATTTTAAGGCAGTTATGCTTAAAATGAACTGCACAAAGGAGACAAAGACTGTCAGTATTCAGAGTCGAAACGGATCAAGATCCCCGCCGCTAAGCTACGGTGGTTCTCGTAAGAGTCATGCTTTGGGAAGACACTGTCGTTCTGCATCAGGCCGTAGCTTTGAGACGCTACGATTGAATACCTAAGGAGTTTTCATTCAAAGCATAGTCTCTTTCTAAATACGGAAGTCGGCCTCAGGGACGCACAAATATCAGAATCTTCTGATCGCTAGGCCTTTCCGCCCAGAAGAAAAGTGTGCCAGTGAATATTAGCGAAATGAACGTTGTCTGTTGGGCAAGACGAGCATGAGAGTGGCCAAACATGACCAGTATTTCTGCTCATCTAATCTCATCAGTTCACAACGCTCCGACAGGTCTGCAAAACATGTCGTCGCATTCGCCAGATGGCACTTGAGGGGCCAAGTTTTCGCACCGCCGCCGTGGGATTATTGTCGTCGCTTGCGCAAGCGCTCGACGCACGGCATTCGCGAAAGTGTCACCACAACAAATGGGACAAGCGGTGGGTAAACACTGCAGCGATGAGTGCCGGATGAGGGGATCAGCGCTAGCGGCGAGTGATTGACACCGCGCTCTCAATTAGGTGAACGGGCGGATAACAACAACGCGTTTGGACGGGGCGCGACGTCCTGAACGAACCTGCACGGTTAGGAACTTAGGCGGGCATCAAGGTACAACTAAGCCCAGCAGCTAAAAGACGCAAGGTTTCGGCTTGAATTCAAAATGCGAGAACTTTTAAAAAAATCTTGAAGCCCTGCTGCCTTTGAATCATGGCTAGCCCGCTTAACATGACATAGGTACATGCAAGAATGATGGGACCAGTCCATGAACTATAAAGCGGGCTTGGTATGCGTACCGCTGGTAAGTGACCTTGCGTCGCTAGACGGCCTCTGGCAACGACCACGTAACAAAAATTGACTTTTTCCATACGATAGGGGCAAGCAAAGACGAAGCTTGCAGGTCCTAATTGCAAACTACGGTTCAGTTAGTGTTTCGAGTTGCATTCCCGGTAGTTGGTATTTCCAGCACTAGAAAAACGAGCCGCCGCTATGCGTGAACCTAGCAAAATTGGCGTTCTCGCTGGCGCTACGATGCTTTATAGTTCTTCTGCGGTTCTTTATTGTTCTAAGACACAAATCCTGCACTTACGCAAGGCACTTTCACCGTCGCCAAATGCTATGTCAGCTTCGGCGCGCAGTTTGCTAACCCATAAACTCATTTGCGACTGAACAAACGGCCCCGGCCGTGGCCAGCAGATTGCCGCAAGTGGACAACGCCTAGCGAAGAAGTACCTCAACGACCCGCGAACACATGTTCGACGATGTCGTAACCGCCGACGGCAATGTGTTCAACCGGCGTTTTGACGGCGGAATGGGGACCACAAACAAGACCACATTTCCGCACCTGGCCACATGCCCACGCGCTGATCCACTTAGCCCAACACACTTCGTAGTTGTAAACCCACCAGGCGGCTCCGGCGGTACGGTAGCCTGGTGAGTTTAAAGCAACATACGAGGCAAGCTGCCTTCGTATACGCCGTACGCTTAGGTAAAGAGAGTGACGTCTGCGGTAATGGGAGGATATCAGTCCTGGAGGCGAAGATCACACCCGGAAGGCGGCGGGGAGACGCAGTATTTAATTCGATAATTTCTTGTATTTTCCCTATACAGAATACCAAGAAGGTTTTCCAAATAGTTTTCAGTAATTTTGCTGGGTTGGTTGAAGCAAAGACCTACGAGCATCACACGGACAACAATGCACGATCTGCTATGAGGAGTCCACAAATGGGCCAAGGAACGTACCGAAACATAGGCGACACCTAGCATGCAAGAGGACGACGTGGCGATTAGAGCCGCCGGGCTTAGGTGCCTAAGTGGCCAAGGCCGGTCGTAGTTGCGAAGAGAACGGCGTTTCAGAATAAGCTCGTGTGGCGCCTATGAAGCATTGGCGGTACAAAGGCAATTTGGTATAAAGATTTGGTCGCTGCGGCTAGAAATCGCTTATGGAACGATTGCACGACTACAGTCCGAATTACTACCCCGAGAACGTGACTGATCAACAGGGATAATACCTAAGTGGCAGTGCCTATAGACCGTGACACTACGTCTGCTAAAGACCATTGAACGCTGAACGAACAAAAAATGGGATGCGGACCCACTTTGAGTCAGCAAGAATACGCTCAGATTGCCAGGAGTTCTTCATAAGAGAGATTAACGATACGGTGAGAATGTTACGCACCCAAAGAATTGGAATTGTTCAGCTGCACAAAGTTCTGCGTTACTGCAGATATTTTTCAACGTTTCGCCGCAAACGGCAAAGAAGCTGGGGCCACACTACGCGCAAAAAACACCCAAGCTAAACAGAGAGATTTATGGCGGTGGGCGACGATGGCTTTCACTCGATGAGACGAAGCTCTAATGGGCCATTTGACGGTGGCCTCGGTGGTGATGGTTATTCGATCCGAGTGGGGACGCAGCTTTCGATGGAGCTTTATGGAGCTGCGCGAAGGAGACCCTGGATGCGTGTGGAAAAACGAGCGTTATGAGAGCATTAGTTTTAACTTGAATAAAGAGACGGAAGGACGGAGCAAATGCGATAGGTTAAGCCTAACTCTAATCCGATTCCCTAACGTACAGGCTTGTTCGTTAGGATCCCTAACGTACTTGCTTAAGAATCCCTAACGTACTTGCTTAAGAATCCCTAACGTACTTGCTTAAGCTTAAGCAAGTACGAGCGCTGATTAACGATACTGAGCAGGCAAAAGTACAACAGAGGGCATCTACCATAGGGGAAGAAAGACTGCTACATGAAACGAAAATAGACGAATAAAATCGTGTTGAGTGTAGCAAGTTACGCGAAGATCAGCGAAGATCCTATGGCGGAAAGGCGACCGGAACCGCGTAGATCCCGCGGCGTTTGTTCCGTCCCCTGCGGCCCTTAGGCCCGGAGGGCATGCCGAAAGTGATGGTAAATTTCCGACGACAACATGGAGAAGGGGCGGATGTCACGGACTTCAAGGGCCGGACACCTTGTTCGCACTTGTCGCCGTCACCGCCAAACACGCCGACACGACACTATTACTCTGGCGAGCCGCGAGACCTCAATCTCTAGAGCACTTGAGAAAGCAAAGTACTGGCCGTATTCTTCACTTTTTAGCGCCCTACATGGGACGCGGAAACTGAATGCTGTACCGATTTCACCATGCGGGTAGAAAGTTGGTTTAAGGGCGGGAAAGTGCGCAGTACAAGTGCAAGCAGAGCCTTACATCCTCAAGATAGCAAGAATTGGTCGAAAGCATCGTTTGGCATAAACATTTCGGGTCCGTTCGGACTATAAATCAGAAAGGAAGCGCAAGAAAATCGGTCACCTTCTGCTACAGAAATTTAGAGAGGACACTACGCTAACCGAGTACGGGGAAGAACGTTTCGCAGCGGACGCGCTTACCGCTCGCTAATGCTTCGGTCATCCGTTCGGTTGCCGGAATGAGAGGGACGCCTACGCCAGAGCGCCGATATTGCCGCTTGGCTTCATCAGCCGAACCTAGACGTATATTGAAGTATTTCCTAACAAGCGGACCAAACTCTCTAAATGCTAATGAAGGATTTCAAGTGTGACTCTGAAATGAGTTGAGTTGAGTAAGAAGACTGCTACAAAGTCAAGACGTATACTGCAGCGCTTCGAAGCCAACAGTGACCACTCAATATCCTGGCCTTTTCCGGATATCTATCTATGAAGTCGGATGTCTTTGAAGTTAACAAAAACAAGCTTGTTTTTCATTTACCATCAAACCAGAATTTCTGAAGACTTTGCTGAAGCTCACTGACTTTTCCACGAAACTGGTAGCCAGTCGACTCAACGTAAATTTTCGCCCTTGTTATGCTTGATTTACGCGTATGATTTTCTTGTTAGATTTCTCGAGAATTTCTTCCTGCTAGCAGTAAACACTTTCGGCCACGCTTGGCCAATTTCGCTTGATTACGTAACGGTACGAACTGCCCTTGCTAATTGGCGCTGGCAGCATGCGTGAGTCACCAGCCAGACAATTGATCGATAGCATGGCCCAGGGCGATATCGACATCTTCTTAGTCGCATTTGGTCCTTTGTAGGTGACGGAAGTACCGTTAATTTTTAGTAATTTCATCATTCCACAATTCAGCTACTTGTGCAAGGCTAGGTGGAAGACTGGCTGAAATTTTTCGCAATAATGGTTCAATTTGTGAGGATAGTATACGAATCCAAATTCAAGGAATTCTACCGGATTGACAGGCTCGTCATCGCGAAAAACTTAGCGTTTCAAAAGGTATAGACAGTTGACGACAGGCCAAAAGAGTGACCTGAGATGCAAATGAAAAAGGCAGAATAGGATCGATGAGTAACGTTCGACAATGAATAGAATCTGAAGTACCATTTATCCCTTCCTCGTTTATTCATAGGGTAGGAAACCTGCATAATTTGCTAACATTTGCTTACTGTCTGCTAGCTTCATCAACTTCCCAGTCATTTCTTTTTTCTAACTAAAAAAATGTTTTTCGTTTATTCTATTTCAGAAAGGAATCGAAATTCGAGCTCAAATGGCCGCCGTTGCACCGACGCACGATGGAGATGGCGGTGACGAAGGACACGACGAGAACGAACAGGAGAAGCGAGCACGTGAAGCAGAGGCGCTTAAGAAGAAGGTAAGCAACTGAGCCAGCGGGGAACTGGACATTCCGTCAACTACGTAAACTTTAGAAGCGAGAGAAGAACAAGGAGGCGGCAGCCAGGTGGAAGAAGAAGCAGAAGGACACCATCGCACAGCAGGCAGCCACCATCGAACGAATGACGCTCGATGCCGCACGTCAAGAGGGCGAGAACGTAGCGCTTCGAAACCAAGTACAGCAGCTTCATCAGGGACATGCGGGAGAGTTTCCGCTGCAGCAGGCTCGAGCCCGAGAGAATCAGCTGCACGAGCGAGTAAGTGAACTACGCCAGAATAGTCGACTTTCGTCACAGGGAACGGAAAATGGACGGTCCGGGAAAAAGCCGTTTGCCCTTTGAAGCCATACCGTTTCGCCCCGCTTTCAGCAGAACGGTATGGTATTTTGAGAAAACGAAACACAAAATGGGACGCAGCAGGACAGAACGAAGAACGGGACGGGAAGGGTCATGATGGAACAGGAAACGGCACGGGGTACAATACTAAAAATTCTCAAATTTTTACTACTGAAAGGATCCTCATGAAATTACACTGTTTCCACCGATTTTTGTTTAAAGAATAAGACAGAAACTCGAAAATCCTAAGGCCTAGTGTATCCCAGAATGCTCTCCCTCTCTACGTCATTTAATAATGAGCTATACCAAATTCGCACCTTGCAGCTCACCGACCTGGTCGCCGAGAACGCCACGATCTTCGCGCAGAAGCATGCGATCCAGGAACAGCTCCAAGCAGCTCGTGAATATATCGACCACCTGCTAGACTTCGCGCGTCAGCAGGAAGCTGACATTGCGCAGCTCAGGGACCAGCTGCTGCAGAACGGCTCGCTGGCCAACGACTTGAACGACGGTGACGGTGCTGGCGTGTCGGTGCAGCACGGCATCGAGCCTGTCGTCGACAACGCGGACGTAAGCGCTTCTCAAAAACACAATAAGCGTTTCGTTTTACCGTGATCAATTGCAAATATATTTTGACAATTAAGATTGACCCCGAATGGATTTCAGGCGGGCGCTGTGCATCCTGCAAACACACCTGACGAGCAAAACGACGTCATGGATACGGAAACAGTGAACCACCATCTCTTCGGCGGACATGCCGGCGGACCGAAGTAGACCGCTCCCAAGGGACTCTACAATGAACATCAAGCGTCTCGAATCCGCACTGACCGAACATCGTCGTCTACGCCCTAGAAATACATTTATTTTGACTATACGAATCACGGTAGGGCATGACTTTCGCAACGGACCGTCTTGAGAGTGCGATACGGTCAGGGGGGCGACCCTGGTCCTAACGACTTTCCTATGGGTCTTCAGGGTCGAACCAACTCTTGATTGTTTCCTGGCATAAAGAGAGCTGCGCATGGCAGTAAGACATAAAACGGGATTATAGGGGATGGTAGATGTGTTTTGCTTTCCGCATTTCTTGGCACTCTGCTAGAAGTTTAGAAGTTCTATCATTCATCTACACTGGTGTTATGTCTGAATCTTTCGGTCGCCTTAGTCTAGATCTAAATACGCTCTGTATTATTATCCTACGCAAATGTTGAATGAAACATCCACTCCAAGTAAAGTTCTGCTACTCAGGCTTCAAGCTCAAGCTCTTAACGTGCGCTTGTTGCGTTAGGGGGTCAATGTTTCAGCACGTGATCGCGAACCTTGTAAGAAACTTTGAATAGTAGGAAGATACAATTGTGGATGAAGGGAGTCTATCGCTCGTCGTTTTTTGGGGTTAAGCCGGTGGTCGCAAGGTAATCATGAGAGGTTACAATGGACTGTTAGCATCGACTATTGGCGTAAACCCTCCGAGTCCCGTCCTCCGGATGCTTGTCAGCAAATTTCTTTGCTAACTATGGCTGATAAGAAACAACGCGTCCAAACCATTGCAGTCGAAGCTAAAAGCCACGAAATGGAAACCAATACCAACGGACTTTCTGCACACCCAAGGCACCTTTCATAGGCTTCCTCTGTAGAAGCAAACTCATCGCTTTCTATACGCGATAGGGTGGGGGAGGGGGTCGGGGAGGGCAAGGGATCCCCCGACGCTCCGCGCATAAAACCATAGATAGTCGGACCTTCCCGGTACTGCCCTCCCCGTGATGTGAACCGACACGTGCTGAAAAAATTAGGGACTGGGCTGAAAACCGGCTTTTACGTTCAAACGGCCCGGCACGGTTCACTCAAATAAGGCATTTTAGGCTTCGTGCCATGAGCCGACGCGTGCCGATCCCTCTCATTCCGTTAAGCCATATCACGGAAAAAGCGGACCGAATCAACGGAACGACTTAGCAACCGCTTGATCGTTGTGAAACAGGTATAATCAGGGACAGCGACCGATATACCTGTGGAACAGGTCTGTATTACGGGTCCTGGGTCCAGCATCCCTCGTATGCCTGCCTACTTTGAGCCATTTCGCTTTCAGAACTTAGTCATTATTAGCGATTTTGAACTGACCGCCAGCAGGAGACGTGCCAATCGAATGTCTCTTTACTGCTTAGAACCGCATGAATCATCGGTGGAAAACAGTGTTTACGATTACGGACTTCGTTTCAAAGCTGTTAAGGCTATGGCAAACCGAAAGTTTACGCTGTGAAGCCCGGAATCCCTAGGAACAGTAAAGACACGGCTCAAAAAACAGCGCTGAACGGGACGGCCTTTTTCTAGCAATTATCCTCATTTTTTGTAAACAGGTATTCATGTGAATTAATAAATTACTCGGGACCATTCTGAATACTCGGGCAATAACTTCGGGAAATTCTAAATTATTTTTGCAAGGGGCAAAGGGAGACAAACAGGGAGCAAGTGGAAAACAGTGTTTACGATTACGGATTTCGTTGCTAGTTAGCTCGCATAGCGCATCTCCTACGCTGGGAGCTTCCTCCAGCTTACCTAGTGCTCCGAACAGCTCAACGAAATACGATGCACTCCACCTGCTAAACATTATATACTCAAGTTTGAGGATCTAACAAGCTATGGAACCAACGTAGCATGCGAACGAAACGAAAGGAGCTGCCAATTGACGACTAGAAGGTCCCTTTTCGCACAGTCCAAAGTACGGCTCCAATCGGCTCCGTCCGTCCGGAGCGACATTCGACGTCAACAGGATGAGCCGGAGAAGCGCATTCTGCACGTCAAAGTTTCGCTCCGATGCCCGACGACGGGATGATGGATCGAGGTCCTGCGGGGAGTATCAAGTGCAAGCATCTTCAGTGTTTCGACCTGGCCACGTACCTCAAGGAGCACGCTCGGGGTATTTACGTCGCCAACTCTCTCACCGGGAACCGCTATGTCTACTGGAGCTGTGTTATCTGCAGTCAACCGGCTTCGCTGCACCAACTTAGAGTCGACGAGTACTTCGAGTCCATTCAGAAGACGTACATCGAACAAATCGTCGAGGAAGTCGAGGTCCTTTCCGATGGCGAGCATCGTCCGGCAGTGCAGGCGGGGGCCAAAGACATCGAAGTTTTCGACGTGAGCGGATCGCCCTCCCTTCGCGGGAAAGTTTCCATTTGGATCACGTCGAAAAGAAACCCAACATCATCCGTTTTCAGAATACCCAGGACAACAGCGAGGTGGACGATATGCGTTCCGTGGAGAACACCGGCTTGGACCTACGAGGTATCGAGCATCTGCCGGAGACGAACCAACTGTGCAAATCGGTCAAGCGGGAGCTGCTCGAGGACTTCAAGAGGGCTCTGAAGAGGAAGAGGGTCACGGATGCGCAGAATTCTAAGGCGACTAACGGAAGACGACCAAATCGCGTCTACTGGACTTGCCTAGAAGTATGCGCCCCTCCTGCACCCTGCTCGTGACCTGGCGCAAAACTGGGACGTCGATCTCGATCACCTCGTCCGACAGTTCTCTCAAGAGGCCGCATCTCACTCCATTCAGTCAGGCGACAGGTTCAACTTTGCGGAAGCCGCGTTACTCGTCTAGGGAGGCGCGAACGTCTACAGCAGGATGGTGGACTTCGTGACCATCTCGCGTCAGGCTTTTGCGACTCGCTCAATCGGAACAAGGGCAAGAGCAAGACGGCCGTCACCTAAACTACCTCAACGCGGACAGCAAACGGGATTTCCTAGCCGCAAGCGTGCATCGATTTCACTCGGGATAATTCGTTGGCGCTGGATGCAAGTGACTCAACTCTGACGTATGGACCGAAACCGTCTGTCGTCCTGTTACTTTTATTCAACAATGAATGGAAAAGAATGACGTAAAAACTTTCCTTTCATTTAAACGAAGTTTTCTTTAGTCGAAAGTGCCCATTCATTGATACTCCGCATGAACTCTGGAAATCTTCTGTAAGCGGTTCCACGGCCTTCTAGGCTAGCGTAAGCTTGTCGCATACGTACCCGTTCTTCGGAGGTCTGCTCCCATCGCGTCGGCAAGTTGCCAACCCCCCCCCCCCCAGGAATGGACTCTGATCGACTGAGTGCCACGGGAATCGATTAATTATTGACACCACACTACGCTTGCGGCTTGGCGTGACGCATCGCTGGTTCCTACTGTGTCGAACACACAACTCGAGAAATGTTGTTTGCGTACTTGCGCGCTGCACCATGGTGGATTGCTTAGCGGTAACTACGCCAAATTATTGCTACGACAATAATGACATGCGATCGGGTTTTATAAAATAGTCAGCGACCACGGGATTTATGATTCACCGATAAAATGCTGACACCCTGTCCATTATTTCTGCTTTACTGCTTAATTATTACTCTCGAGATGATTTCACCCGCATTCCGGCCGTACAAAGAGCTGTCCGGGTGAAACCAGCGTAGAACTGGACCTTGAGTCACCTGCCGTCCTCTACTTTGCTGTCCTTAAATTTGCTCTTGTAGCTCTAGTACCGAGCTTCGGATGAGGCGCGTCGAGCTGCGCTGGTTTAAAGACTAAAGCAATGTTTAGGCCAAAATGGAGAAGAGCGGCTGTTCGAGCAACTCTGGTGGCCACGCTTTCAACAGTGTCGCTGCCGCAGCGGCACAGCAAGGTGCACATGCTACGGGCGGAAATCGAGCGGTAAGCAGTGTGATGATTGCAAAATCTCTCGAATGATGAACACACTGCGAGTACCCGAAAAGCCGGCCTAGAGAAGCAAATACCTAAAGATGTGCCTAAAGACGGGTACCATAATTTGTCGAATAAACCCGGGGGTTTATTTTTCGGATGGTCCGTTAACCAGGGGTCTTTTTGAGGAGGGGCGGGGGTGTTCGAGTAAATACGGTAGCTGACAGAAGGCGCGGTTTGGCTGGAGATGAGCATTGGGGCACATAGGCTCACGGCGTGCGCAGAGCTTGTCATTACGACCTGTACGACGTGCGTGCCTCACCTCGTCCATAAAAGAAGTCGTCAAAAAGGCCAAGAACCCTCAGTAAGATAACTTCTGCCCTTGCGCGCTGCGGCAAGCGCCAGCCATAAAGTCTCTGGGAGTGGTCTATGCGAGAAGGTAACGCTAAGCAACGATATGGGCCTAACCGGATAGGCTGCCAAAGTCCTAGGGGACGCAGAGTTATGCGGCTGCCGCATGCGTAATGCTGACTGAGACGATAGGCAGGCAATTCGTAGCAAATGAATTGATCTTAAGCGTTGCGAACAAGCATGTTCCAGGCGACCGATGCGCAACTTCTCAACGTACCCGGTGGACAGCCCAGCGCCGGAAGATTCGATCAGGTGCCACTCTACGGCCTCTTCGACGACCCGAAACTGGTGTTCCAGCTCGCATTCAGCCACTAGAGACGCAGAACCACGTAGTGCCACGAAGAGTCCCATCTTCTTTCTGCCTCACGTCGATGTTCTTCGAGTCCTGAAACGCCTTATTAAATCCAAGAATGACGGCTTTCAGGGAATGCAACGGAGGTCCCATTATCCTTTTTAACGGGTGTTTTGATCGTCTTCTTCCCGCTGGGGAAGTCCACGTTTCCTACGCCTAGGCAGACGACCAGAATAGGCTCCCTGTTCACGTGGTGGTTTGCGTACACATTGAACAGGACCGGACTTTACGTATCTCACAACCCCTACCTACTGGCAGAACTTGCAGAGGAAAGACTATGCACATCAGCCGTTCCGTTGTGCTTAAGTAATCACGACTAGGCATATGCCCAGGATGTTCGAGTTCTGACTATCTCTTCCACGTTTGTATAAAATACCTACTTCTTTTTATTAATAAATACTTCTGCTTAATTTGACGCGATATGAGGATGGAGAGCGCGTTGGAGCATGAGGATAGTCTGAGAAACACTGAGCTAGTGTAGCTGAATAGGACTCAAATTCGCTTCCTTGTTTTAGCTGCTTTGCGTTCGTACCGTTTTACGGCGCGGCACGGAGGAGCGGGGGGGGGGTAGCACGGCACGCCCCCAGAAAATGCTTGTTTTGTAACCGTGCCGTACCGTCTCGTTCGGTGGTACCGTGCCGTTTTCCGTCTTCACGGCACGGCGCACTGCACGGAGTTAGGTCAGCACGGCGCACGGCACGCAGGGCTCCGCGGCATCTCTAGTAGCCACACATCGCGTCATCGTCGACCGGAAAGACTTCGCAGTCGATAGACGCTGTAGTCGAATTAGCTGAACTACGCCTGCAAGATGGTATCCCTATATCGAACGCATCGTTTACGTGCTTCATGCTGGCTGCTCACTATCCAATAAGTGAGCAAGGTGTTTGACAGCACATGGCGAAATGTAACCTTCGTCCAGGCCACGACATGTACCGCACTTTCTCTAATAACCCCCATCCTCGGCCTAACAGGCCCCTCCCATTAGGCCCCCTTTAGGGGTACCCTAGGGTAAGGAGTATCCTTGCACATACGCGGTTTTAACGGACACCCAGCCTCCCCTATGTATGCGATAACGAGAAAAATGGGCATTTAGACGGTTCCAGTAAATCCCCCCCCCCCGTCCGGAGGGATGTCCGTAAAATACTGGGGTTTATTAGAGGAAATGTTGCAATTTGCAGGTGAGTAATTTTTGGCTGTGAAATCAACGGTGTAGAAATTACATAAAATTCATTTTTGCCAGTCAGCCTCTTATCCTGGTTTTGCATACTGAATACTGGACGGCGCAGGATTGCTTCTTAAAAAAATGTTCTGGAATTCCAACGTAAAATTTTCGTGCACGATGTGCTTGATCATACTTGAAGCCTGGTTCTGCTAGATTTCGTTGTTCTATCAGCCAGTCAGCTGTAACTAACACTGGCGGTCGGTCACGCTTGGCCAAATTCGCGTTCGCTTGATTGCCTGCGGCTCGAAGCCAATTACTCATCGTGCTTGGCATCACAGTGATCTGTTTTCCAGCCAAATGGATCAATAGCGCCAGCGTAAGAAGAGCGACCTTTTTCTTAGTTTCCGCGCTTATATAGCCTATAGATGACGGAAATATAGTTTGTCTAACTGACAAATTATCGCCATCCAAAATAGCAAATGCCTGCACAAGCACTGGTCGAAATATTGACGGAAACTTTCCGCAATGATACTGAAAACCTTAGAAAGTGATTTGTATACGACCTTGTATTGTAGTCACTAACACTTGAAACGAACCAGTACTTAGCTCTTGACTTTCACACTCCGCATAGCCTATCTCCTAGAAAAGGCAAGGAAGCTTAGTGGACTAGCAGTATGGCATCGGGGAGACTTAAAGACTTAAGTGATTTAGACCGGTTAAGATTGGACTAAGACTCAAGTGGTTTGAAAATGTCGTTAGCCGATAAAACGGAATTGAACCTGAGAAAAACTATCGAATAAACATTGTTGCTGTGAGCAATCGTGTACCCTATTGAGCAGCCTTTCTGTCATTCCCACATACACATTCAGCAAGTAATCAAGAATCGCGCTGAAATGGCCGCTATCGCGCCGCATGGTGGAGGTGCCGACGACGATGGATGCGAACGGGACGGTCGAAAGAGGAAAGCACCTGTAGCAGACGAAGCGCTTAAGAAGGTAAGCAGCGGCGGCCGGAAGTGGACGCTTGAAAGCTTCGTGAATGCGCGCCAACAACGTGAACTTTAGAAGCGAGAGAGGAACAACAAGGCGTCGGACAAGTTCAGGAAGGGTCAGAAGGCCACCATCGCCGAGCAGGCAGCCACCATCGGCCGACTCACACATGAGAACACGCGCCTGCAGGGTGAAATCGGAGCGCTTCAGAGCCAAGTGCCTCAGCTGATGCAAGCCGCTGCCAAGGAGTTTTCGAGTCGCGTAAGTCTCCAAAATGCCGACACACTACCAATCACTGCGTTCTGTGGTCTGGCCATCTAGTCCCGTCCGCATGCACTCCGGTCTACCCTTGTCTCTTCGCCTTTGGTAGAAAACTTGAGTTTTTAAATCTTAGCTCTTACGAGGACTAAGACTCAGCTTAGGACTAGCTCTGAGTCAAGCTTAGCCGACGTGAATACCGCGTTAAGGGTGGCCTCTAAGTGATTTTGCCAGTCAGCAAGTCTTGCTTTTTACCCCTTAATTTACCCACCAACGTCATGGTGAAAGTCACCCTCATTCAACGGATGGGATCCCTGTTTTCGACGCACCCATTATATGCGGACTTTGCAGCTCACCGACTTGACGGCCGAGAACGCGAGGATGATGCTCCAGATGCAGGTCGTACAGCGCGACTACGAAGCGCTCCAAGGGCAGTTGCAAGCGGCGCGCGAGCAGAACGACCACCTCTTGGAATTGACGCACCGTCAGACCGCTGAGATTGCGCAGCTCAGGACGCAGAGCAGTTCGCTGGCCGACGACCTGTTCGACGACGACAGTGATGGCGCGTCGGTGCAGCACGGCGTCGACAACGCGGATGTAAGCGCTTCTAAAGACTCAGAAAAGTTTTGCTTCGAGTAAAATAAGACAACTTTCTGAGGACCGCCGAGAAAGCAAAGCCGGTCTCACTAAAGTTTTCCTTCGGAAGCATTAGTAGGAAGAGGAGGGCTTAGTCGAAGCATATTGGAGGTTATCTAATCATTGAGCGGCCGTCCTGCTGTTCTTGTTTCGAACCCTCAGATGAATCTATGGGTTAATGAGGGAGGGTAAGGCATCCCCTTAGCATCCATTAAAAGCAAAATGAACCCTGAACTCGATGTTTACTGGAATCGATTTCAGGATTTCGCTGCGCTGCTTGCGAACGTACCCGGCGCACTGCAGAACGACGTGACGGGCGCTGAGGCAGTGAACATGCAGCTCGTCGACGATCATTCCGGCGAATCGAAGTAGACCGCGCACGAGGGACGCAACAGCGAAGACGAAGCGTTTCGAACCGCATTGACCGAACATCGTCGCCATCTTTCTAAATATTCAGTTTATTCAATCCACTTCAACCACACTAGACAAACTGTAGCGCGCACAAAGCAAATGCCCACATTGTTTGTAAACTTTTTTGCCCGAATTCTCCAAGGTGCCGCCGCCGACAGCAGTCTCTCTTCTCGGTATTTCAGCATTTAAGCGGGTCCATATCCGCATTTCAAATTATCGGAGGATGACGGCCCAACCCGTATTTGTGGAGACACCGAAGCTCTCTACTCTCTAGCTAAACTCATGTGTATCTCAATGCTTCTTGCCTCGATCGACCGTATTTCACGTAATTCCACTTTACACTTCTACGCAAAATGTTTAGCTATGTATTTCCATGCTTCTCACAAATGTTGAATAAGACGTTATCTGTAAGTGAATTTCTTTGTTGATTGCTAGCCCGGACCAACTCGCGGGCCGTTGGCTTCGACCAGGGCCCAAAATGACTTTGGCCCTCTTTGGAAATGTTTCTAGGTCGGAGTTCTGCCGTTTCAATGGGGCTGAATAGTGATTTTAGAGTCTTTCAACCTCCATAGCATCTCGCTGACGACGCCAGCGTGATTTTCGGCTTATGTGGCAAAAATAGCTGAATACATTACCAAAAATTTCACAACGAATCCTACCCGTCGACTACGCCCGCCCGGTATAAGCCTGAAAAGTTGGGATCAGGGCCTGGCCCGGTGCGCCTAGACCAGTTGCACAGGGGTGAATGCGGATGAGGGACAAGCAAAATTTCCGGGAAATAGAGCCTAGCCACCGCCGGATGCTTGGCGAAAACGGAATGAGCAAGAATAGTGCATCAGTCAACGCCCGACACCGGGACACCTGTATGGCTATGAAGCGAATGCCTTTTGTGCATGAGCAACTTTGAGCCCTTTCGTTTTGACCACTATGTCATTATTAGCGATTTCAAACGGACCGCCAGTGGGTGGCGCCTCAACCAGATGTCTCACAATTGCTTACCAGTGCATGAATCACCGTCGGAATCGGAGTGGGCCGCTTACGATATCACCCCGGCAAAAGAACTGCAAAGGCTAGGCTATGGCTAAGGGAACACCCATGGATGCCAAGCCCCTAGGAAAAGTGGAAAAGACCACATGCACCGAACTTATGTATCCCTTAAGTTTGGGGGTCCTTCAAGGCAAGAAGCAAAATTGATTCGTTACGAGCAATTTTGACCAATTTGAGTTTCCCTCTTGAGCCAATATTAGCCATTGATAGGGCAACTTGTCATCGCCTTTCTACGAGGACAGCGGCCGAGGAGTGATTCAACGGATGATTATCGATGATCAAGGATCGGATATAAGGGCGTACCTTGCACAGCATGGCGTCGAAAGCAGGACGCAGGGATCTATCCGAACTGGCACACCAGAAATGTCCGTAACATGCGTTTCGCCTGTTGCAAGCTTACGGAATTGCTACAACCGATGGAGCAAAGAGGACATAGCGACGCGAAGCGAGCGGGGCGAAGGAGCGGACTGCCCGGAATGCGCATCGGCCACGAGAGCTTATGCCTATACATGAATCAAATGCTCGCGACACTAGTGCGGTTTCGCCATCAGGGTTTGCCGGTATTACGCGACGCTCAAGAAATGCTTCTGTGCTATACCATAAAAAGTACACCATAGGTTACAGACAACAGACCGTCTTATTCCCACGATCGTTTTCTAGGCGAAATACCTTTGTGGGTGTTTTCTGACGGCCCATCAGGCCCATCAGGTGGGGGAACGTTATTTCGTCGCTCAATGCCTTTTTGTAGAGTGGTTGCGCCCACGCCTAATTTGCACTCGAAGAAAACTGACAGTTTAAAGACCGCATAGGTATGCGCTAAAGGACACATACCTTTCCGCCCACTCAAGTATGGCTTCTGCAATCTCTTCTGGTATATGTTCCTTTGAGTCAGTGCCTGGTTTTCAGTCGGTCACTACCTGCATGCAACAGTCTGTTAGAGTTTATTCTAACAAATTTGGTAAGCGGGCTCATGCATTCTCATTCAGGACGCTAGAGGGCTCGAGCTAAACATAGTTCGCAGGCGAGACGGATGTAGGCGCAAGTGGCGAGCCGCTTCAACGGCCGAGACGGAGGGATGCTAAGCCTGACAACCACAAGCGCGATGAAGAGATGCAAGATGTGAAACACTAAGGACGAAGTTGGTCAGTTAGCATAAATCATTCATATGGACGGTCTGGGCATGCCTTGGTGACGGAAAGAGGTGACTTGCGCCTAGTGGGCACCCAGTCACCTGTCTTTGTAAGGCCACTATGAGGAAGGCCGGACCGACAGACTGGATCCGCTGGCTTGAGAAGTTAGGGGACGTAATGGGTTGATAAGCCTGATTATACGTCGTTCAAAGATGCCGAGACTCGTTTCATAAAAGAGGTGAGCTTTTAAAAAAGGCGCTTTTAGACGGTCTCTTCCAATCGGAGCGTACGTGGCACCGACCAAGCATCTCGAAAGTTTGTTACGAACCGCTTTAACGTCGTAGACAAAAGCTAGGGTAGCTCGATATCCGTAAATTAAGAAGAAAAAAGCAGAGTTATCGGCAAGCGTCATCGCGAGGACAAGAGGCGTCCAGGTTGAGGACGTAGGAGTCAAAGCGCTTTCGCAATAACGAGAACAATAATTCAGATCACTCGAACGAGGATGGTAAACGAGTGTTGTGCCAAAGTCCGGATTTGTGTACCCAAAACATTATCGAAAAATTATTGTCACAGTCGAGCTTCACAGGTCTAGAACCGAGCCCCGGTCGAGGGCGAGGGCGCGGTCCACAGCATGCTGGAAACGAACGCGTTGCAGAAGCCGTGGATCAGTTTCACACCAGTTGAATCCTTTCGTTTTTGGCGTCAGAGATCATCCTACTCTCTGTTATTGAGATATGCATGCAAGTCGCGACGAGCACCGCGAACTAGCGCTTCCTATGTTTATTCCTCTGCTCACATCTCGCTCTCCCGACCCGCTGGAGGTAGCGCTCCCGGCCGGACGCAACAAGGCAATCATTGTCATTTCGTAATTCTCCGATAGCGTTTTTTTCGGCTTTGTGCCGTGGAACTTTTGGCGTATAAATAGCTATAACCAACCAAGCTCCGAAAGAAAGTCACCTACAATGGTATCCCACAGGTTCTCAGTAAAAACATGCGTCATTCATTTTCACGTTGAAGTTCAGTCGCACGGGTTCGAAGGGGGGCCTCCTGAAATTGCATGACCTTATGTGACACTTGTTAGCTCCCTTACCCGTGATCACATTCAGCCCCCTCTAACGTGATCGAAAACCTAATACGTGTCGGTTAAAACTCGAGAAATGTTCTGATGTAGAATAGGTAACAAGCTACGGAACAGGTCAATTCAGAACAAGTATGGCCCCATGGGAATGACGAAGTCGGCGCTGGAGATTGCGCCAAGAAAGGATTCTCGCTTACTATTTGCTCCTCCGCTTGGCCGGGCTGCTAGTTTAGCGATGCTTCGACCTCAGCAAGTGATTCACTGATCGATTAGTGATTAGTAATTCTCGCTCAGGCTCGCTCCTAGCTATCTTGCCGCTAGACAGAAACCGTTTACCGCGCCAACTACACTTCTCGAAAACGCGTTGCGCACCGTTCTCGCTCGTAGTGATTCTGCGAATAGCCGTGGGAGTCTTGAACGGTACGAGTCGTATATCTTTTGTGAACTACGCAGCACCGCAGGCACGCAGGCTTTGCCGCTTTTAAAAAGGATCACTCACGATTGAGGACTGCTAGAAATTAATGGACCAGCAGGCAAAGACAAGTGCCTGCAATCCAGCTTAGCGACGCTGCATGTGCACAGCGCAGGCGAAGCGCTGATATGGCTAAGGAAACGGAATAAGCAAAATCAGAATTTTGCGCTGAAGTCGGTTCGTACCATTTCCAACTGGAGGGCCAATCGGCGGTTAAATGCAGAAAGGCTGCCCAACTAAAGATCGGCAACCGGCACTTGTAACGTACTTCGTACCGTACTGACCCATCGGTACGGTACTGTGTGCCGTACTGACCCCACCCGTACTGTACTCCATACGTACAGTACGGTACGGCATCATGGGCGGTCGGCATAGTACAAGTATGGTATGGCACGGTTTCTGTTTTTCGTACAACTCCGAGTTCGTGAGCGCATTGTGCACTACGAATAGGGAAGATTAGGAAGAATCGAGATCGTTTGCTTGACTAGGGCGAGGTGGAACCCGTTTAAGAAAGGGTGGGTCAAGTTTCGAACCAGTCTTACCCTTCGCGCTTTTTGGTGACAGCGTCTATCCTATTCATTCTGACCGACTATCGACTGATCTGCTCAAAATAGGCTCCCAGAAATTGTGATTTTTTACGTCGGTTTATCCTTTGCGGCGCTCGGCGTAGCGTAGCGTCCAACCGGACGCTACAAGGCAGTATCGTAGTCGTTTCGAAATGACTCCAGACGAATGTTGTCTCGACGTTGCGCCATGAAATTCTTGACTTAACTTAGTTACATTAATTGAAGCGAAAAAGAAAATCTCCGAGAATAGTTTTGCGCATGACGATACAATGCCTTTTATCGTATGTTTGCACGGTGAATAATAAAGCTCAGCCGCGCAGGTTATAGAAGCGCCGTCCCAAAGTTACATGATATCACACTGATTGGCCCTCCCGTCAGCTACGGATCCGAAATCGCCTAATGCGGCCATATGACCAACGCGTAGATGACTAAGTCGATCTGTATTGAGGCCTGCCCATCTCGTCGCGACGTTGCCGATCGCGACCGGTCAGGACTATACGTCGGGAATACCTGTCTCCACAAACTGGGCTGAGAAATGGCACTTTCTGTAGTATCGCCGACATTGTATGCAAAGTTTACCATGATGTTCTTTAGTGACTCTTTACGTGTTAGCTTACATTTGGGGAAAGATAACGACGCAGTTCTTTGGTTGTTTACGTTTCCGCCGGCCACTTCGGCGAGTCGCGGACCGAAAATGCAGCTGTTTTGGACGACAAATCAGTATCAGGATAAAAGCATTTGGACCAACTCATACCCGTACCTAGGAGAATTTTATAAAGGACTGAATTTATGAGGGTCAGAAAGGACCGAAGGGAGCATTTGTAGACTTCTAGGTGGCTCTCAAAGTAAGTCGCTGTTCCACCACATGCGAAACAAAAGTCCTCGTAGGAAAAAAGTTACTTTTTCCTTCTTTCTTTTTTCGCTTCTTCGTACGTCACTTTTAAAAAGTACTGTTTTGGTATTGCTCTGAATTTTCGAATTTTGCGCTCTGATTGTAGTCACTTACTAGTCCCCACTTGTTATTATCGACTCGGCACAGTAATTTGTGCTAGCTTTGGGGCATGACGTTAGGCACTGCCTTTTGCTCCAAAGCAGCCACGGTTCGAGCTCAGTCTCTATCGGAGGCTGGCTCCTACTGAGCGCTTGCCCCTGACCATCATCGATTAAGGACTACCAAATCTCGCTCTCGCTCCATGTTGGCTATCTCGCCGCAAGGCGATAGCCGTGTACCGCGCCATAAACATATCGCTAAAACCCACTTCTGTGATATTATCGCGCGTGTCGATTCCGGGAAAAGCCGATTTAAACGCTTCGAATGGAATTACAGTCCCAAGCGTTTTGTATGATCGCATAAGCAGAAGTAGACTTAGAGCTGAATTGAGCACCGTGCGCTTTGACAAAAGTTGAAATGCTGAAGTTGCTAAAGCTCTCGAGCACGCGAGTTCGTCGGCAAAAGAGATCCGGACTGTTAACGCGTCAAGTCGGTGCTGGGTCCAAACCTGTTCGAACTAGTTCCGCCGAAGAGAGAACCGACCCAGGTCCGCTTCTAGCATGTTCCATCCTGTTCTCTGCTTTTGGTGCATTTACTCATTCGTACTAAGCGGTAGCGCATGCGCCTATGAACGCTTGGCTGTTTCCAAAGACGGTAGAGAAACTGGTAGAGTTAACGGACCATCAGACAAGTATGCATGCGATCCTGTAGCGGGCGCTGCGTGCGCAAGGCGCGGGACGAGACGCTAGAACCGCTTAAGGTCCGTTCTAACCAGGGCTACAGGCTGCAACTGAGGTCCGTTCGAATCAGGCTGCAACTAATAGCAAGCTCAAGGCAACAGACCAAGAAATAGGGAGTAGACCCTAGACCCCCACCTCTGTTCCCGACCTCCACTCCGCTATCCTGGAATCATGGCCACTGCGCTGGTTCGAACCAGTACCATGATGTCGCGGAACGATTATCAGCCCTGCGCGAATGATGAAACAATTAAGCGATCTGAAGAATACGGGACAGGAATGCATGGCGCAGCGGCCCAGAGTAATGACGGCGGACTAGGCGGCAGGCGTGGTGGCGGTCGACGTGGTCGAGGCGGGCGCGAAACGACGGAGGAAGAGGCGGAACGGGCAAGTTTGTTTTCAAGTTCCAACCAAATACTTGCCAAAAAGGTGTTTGAAATCGGAGAAACGCCAAACAAAAACTACGAAATTTTCGACTGAAACCGATGTGTTCTCGCAAGGCTCAAAGCTTGATCATAGGGCCACAGAAATGCTCACTTGACACATTTTGACCTTAACTTGGCTTTGCCCGACATCCACTACCCTGTTCTGGTTCCGAACGTTCCGTTAGCTGCGCATTTTAGCGCAGGGAAAAGAATAAGCTCGCTTCACAGCGCCATCGCCAGAAGACGAAGGATACGATCATTGAGGTAAGCTCCGACACGTAAACACGCGCAATAAAAGTCGTCCCGCTTTAGTTGCAAAGCAAGGTTAGCGAGCTGGAACGCGAGAATGGCGAACTTCGCGGTGCCGTCGCTGAAGTCCGCCGCCACCAGTTTCAGTTGCAACAACCGCAGCCGCAGTTACTGCGAACTGCGCAACAACACCTGGCGCAGCAGCAACTTCAACCGCAACAACATTTGGTGCATCCGCCAACGCCGCAACAGCACCAGCAGCAGCAACAGTGGATGCAGCAAAACGGCGGTCAATGGGGCAA
Source organism: Aphelenchus avenae (assembly GCA_020875895.1). NCBI lineage: Eukaryota > Metazoa > Nematoda > Chromadorea > Rhabditida > Aphelenchidae > Aphelenchus > Aphelenchus avenae. The sequence goes on along the minus strand of JNEY01000079.1, from coordinate 198,339 downwards.
TCAAATGGTATGCTCTAGAGTTCGGCGCCAGTGTCAAGGTACGGGCCAAAGTCGTACCCGTACCCGCATTATACGGCACGGCAACACGGCGCGGGAGGGTCCACCACGAATACGGGTACGGCACGGGTGCCAAAAACAAGCCATGTTTTGCCAAGCCGTGCCAACCCAAGCCGTGTTTTATGCCGTGTCAGTGTACACGGCTCGGCGTTCTTGGGTCCACCACGGCACGGCTACATGGCACGGGAGGCGCACCACAGGTACGGGTACGGCACGCGGTACCAGCGCCGATCTCTAGTATGCTCCTCAAAGGCTGTCTAGACACTCACTAGGATGGGCCCTAACAAGGGATAAGATCGGCATGACATCTCATCCCTTGATAGCCTGAAGGAAGCTGACTCGCGGGCTTGACGACCGTCTAGAGGTCGCGATCTGAACCAAATTCAGGGCCGACCTGAACTAACACAGTTCGAGACAAAGGCTGCAAAAATAGGTTGTAAATCACATGTGAAACTAAGGAATTTCTTAGGTAGATGAGCAACCGCAACTCGGCTGCAACTTCGCCCATGAAGAGGTGCGATACTACGACCACAACAACGCGTATCAGCACGGTCACAACAACAACGTCGCGTACGAGTACGACCACGACTACGACAACGCGCATCAGCACGTTCACGGCTACGGCAACGCGCACGAGCTCGATCACGACAACAACGCGTATCAGTGCGACCACGACTACGACATCGCGTACGAGTACGACAACGACAACAACATCGCGTACGAATACGACCACGACTACGATGTCACATCCCTGTTCATAGTATGCTAATTTGCCCCTAGATATTCCTATATAAGGCCCCGTTTCTGTACTTATGCCGTATTCTGCCTTTGTCTTGCCCTGGTGCAATAAACCTTCTACGGCCTTCTCTCCCTTCGTGCACCAGCCCTCAGCGTAGACGTAACAACTGGCGATCAGGATCGAACGCTCATCGCTGCACCGACTCGACAGGCCATCGACTCG
>JNEY01000079.1:153895-165880 GCA_020875895.1 Aphelenchus avenae | reverse complement strand
GGGGGGGGGGGGGGGAAAATCGAACATGACATCCGTTTTTGCTGCTTTCGGATGTCTACCGCTTAGCTATCTGGGCGAGTATTGTCTTTTACCCTTGCTACATTGTAATGCCCACAATAACACCGAAAAAACGTGAGAGGACTTTAACAATGTGCGGAATACTACATTTTTGAAGGCGAGACATTTAAAGACCTGTGCCGTAAAGATGACAGCATGAATAGTTCCCGAGTATCACGGGTGGGCGAAAGCACATTCTTTCTGCTAAATGATGGGCGTCCGAACGCGACGGACGCATACGTGCTTGCACTGAATTCATTGGGGGTCTCACGAGGCAAGCGTTTGTAGAACACGAGTTTTTCGAATCAGTCCGCTATTTTTCCAAGCCAGAATGGTGAACCCTCAGTTTTTGCTAATATTGTCATTCGTACTTGTTCGGCCGCAGTATACCGGAGGAGCTGAAGGTATGTAAGAATCACGTCGTTGGGCATACAAGCATGGTCGGGTTCTGTCCTTGGCCACGTCCCTGCCCTTAACGTTCGGCCCTCATCTAAGCCGTTCGCGGAATATAGATGCGCGGTCGCTTTTCGGTATTATAACTGGACCAGTTCAAAATATCTGTCAGTAGACCCAGTGCAGTAGGATAATTGAATACTCATATTTTAGTACGCTACAGCTTAGCATAATCACAAGAAAAAGTTCTTTTCGTAGGCGGACGTATGGCCTGCCGTCGGACACTGGCGCTTGACCCGGCCCAGGATGTTGTGGGTCGTTTAATTTTCGTGATCTAGACAGCGAGCTCCAGCAGCTCGTGGATGCTTACGTCGACACCTTCCGCCGGCTACTCAACGGCTCGACGATTGATGAGCGCCTCGGGGCGCTTGCAGAGGATGCCGGGAGTTTTGCGTCCCTTGCCGAGAGCGTGGGAAGCGCCCTCGTGAACGGTAGCCTCGGGTATTATAACGAGACGTACGAAGAAGTGTTTCTACGTCACGAATTTTCGCAGCTGTTCGGAAAGCTATACGACCTTTACGGTGGCAGATATGAACATAAACACCTTCTAAGATACCTTGACTATTGGATGACTTCTGCACAAAGCCATGGCCTCTCATGTATATCTGAGGGCCCCTGCTTCGCGCGGACGATGGACAACTTCGACATCCTGACCGAAGACACGAAGCACTTCCTGAAACAAGTTGCGGTACGTTGGCTGTTTACTTTGAGACAGTCGCTTTTCTTACCCGCCGTAACATGAAGATCAAATTATTCGCGTTTTCCTTGAGGATTAAATAAGTACGCGGTAGGCTCGAGCAAAGAGGACCAAAAGCGATGACGAGACGATGTACTATCAATTTGGTTTGCATATTTTATGAAATTTTTATGTCAACAACCATGCAAGTTTCTCAGGGTGAACTTTATAAGAATTGAAAGTCCAAGTAGGGATTACATTACAAAAGCCACAGGCATTAGGTCTAAGTACCCATATTTTCAACTATGTGGGAAGCCTGTTATGTGTTGGTAAAATAATGCACTGCCCACGCAAACTAAGGATCTGCCAATTTCCCTTTGGAAAGCCTTTCTCGTTCTCGACATAACAAGCTTGCGTACCAGGATTTGTTCAGGCTCCTTTCAATCACCTGGTCGCCTATTATGCCAACGTCGGCGCTGCATTCGAGCCGGCAACCGCGCCGAAGGAGCAAACCAAAGACGTCCATGCGCGCAAACTTGTCTACATCTGCGGCTTGCAATACGCTTGCTCCGATAAGCGCGCATGCGATAGTACGGTGGAGCGTGCGCTGCAGGTAAAAAAGTTGATCAGTAGGCCTCTACGTCCTCTAGATAGTGTAGACCGTTAACCGTATAATGGGACCCACATGCGAAGAAACCAATAACGCTACGTTGATGGATTTCTACGAATGCGAGTGGTACTATCGGGCTTGTGCACAATGGGAACTGATGTCCGTCTCGCCGAACAGGTGCGCTCTCTCATTGGCAGGGTGTTAAGGAACGTATTTCCTTCCTCCCGGATGAAAATCCCGTAGTCAAGGGGCATTGGCAGGGTTTGGGACTTCGATAAATCTGAGGCTTTTGCTTTGCCTTTCTTGCTGCGAGCGGCGGCGGTTCCTTAAAGTCCTTTAACAGTAACAAAGCCCATGACTCTTGTTATCAAGTTTTAGGTGTTTTCACAATGCTCTGATGCGATACAGCAACTATTCAACCAGAGTCTACGAGAGTTTTATCAGCTCGATCGGTACATACCTTCTCATGGAGGTATGGAGACAAACTATCGCGAATGCTAAGCACCGAGTCCGAGCTAGTAACAAAAAAAAGGAGTAATGTTTCGTATACTTCCTGAGCCATCCTAGCTGGACGTCTTCGGCTTCTGCAGGCACATCGCTGAAACGGAGACGCTCATCGCTAATTTCACGGAACGTCGACAGGAAGTCCTTGAACTTGTGCAAGGAGTCGCTAAGCAACTGATTCGCGGCAAGAAGGCTCTCGAGAAGGACGGTGTCGGGAAATCCAAGGTGAAAACTGGTTTCTTCTAGTAGGTGTTACATATTTTTAGACATGGACAGAGCTTGCCCGACCAGTGGTACACGCAGGAATTGAAGCCGTCGCAAACGGCAGTGACTTTCCGTATCCCTCCCAGGACGGGTCTCTAGAAAAGTACCAGAAAGTCGGTGACGCAATAATCAACAGTATTCATGCGAACAATTTCAACGCAGAAACGTACGTTCTATTTACTTCCGGATCACCGCGCAGTAAGCTCGGTTTTAGGTACCGCTACGTGGTTATCGTTTACAAGCCGGGATCGGATCCGGAAGAAGTCTGTCTAATGAACCACAATAGCGACGTCGTTCAGGGCAACTACAGAAACGTAAACTATCTCGTTAGTCGAGTTGAGGCGCAGCTCACAAGCAGCTTGTCGAGTCGCATTGTGCAAGATAATGCGACGACTCGAGCGTCGTTCGGGTAAGCTTGTGTCTAGAACAAACTTGTGTCATGCACGGGTAGTGAGTGGCATGGTCGCCTCAATGTTCGCACTTAGTTTGCGAGGGTTAAAAATCGGTCAGACGTTCACGTGACAGCGAGCGGCACCAACCATGCGCAACCGGGCCGGTCCTAGGGTAGGCCCGGTTAAGGGCGCGAAAAATTGAGAACTTTCGCCAAAATTTTACCTGTTTTTTGAAAAAAACCGAAAAGTGGCTGTAGCGGCGTTTGCGGCTGGTTATTTTATGTGAAGCAAGTCGAGATTCATTCATTAAACTCGCCATAAAGGTTTAAAATTCTCCGGGCCTCGATTTGGGGCCGGGCCGGGCCTCAAGTTGACTCAGGCACTTTAGGGGAAAGCGAAAAAGAACTGTAAGATACAACATACCGTCGCATAAGCATATGTTACCTATTTTTTATAATTTAGAATTATATACCGTCGTATGGCCTCTTTTCAGCGAATCGTCTAAGAAAAATCTCTGTGAGCGAACGCGTGATGTTGTAGCCGAGCTGAAATACGACTTCACCGGTCAAGATGGGTTTCGAACGATGCTCCTCACGAAGTGCGCCAGGAAGTTCATCTGGTACGAGTTAGCGTCGCAACACTTTCGCGCCGCATGGACCAGTTCACACCGATATAATGAGCATCTGGAGATTTTCGCAGCCGACGGCAACTACGACACGCACTGTGTTTATATTGTACTCATCCCGTAACAAACGCATTTATCTCCTAGTGTCACGTTAGTTAAGTTCGGAAACATCGGTGGCTAGAAGTGTTGAATATGCGGCACGTTTGCCTGACATTAGTAACGGTACACAAGTTGTCTTGAGTAGCCGGCAGTGACAGTAGTGTCCGCAACGATGTTCATAGTCTCAATTGATGCCTTCAATGACATTGCCAATGCCCGCTAGGTTCGAAACTATTGTCTGCTCTTGTTTCGGACTAGCATAACTATATAGGCTGAAATACAGCTTGAGCAGCAGGCGATGAACATAGCAGCGACGAGACGCATAGAGGTTACGATGAACAAGCGGCGACGGAATGGTTCCGATGACTTGGGTCCCAGTTAAAATTTGGAAAACGTTTTACGTCACGGTTTTTAGGACCCTGTTTTGGATACCAATGTTTAGGTCCCAGCAAAATGCGCTTCCCCCAGCTTTTTCTCTATTACGCAAGTGCCTGAAGCTACGAAGTTGATGGATCTTAAAACACGCCAAAACACCGGGACCCGCGACGCTTAAAACGAAGTCACTTTAAACCTTGTTATATACTAATTCTATAGTGGGGAACCAGTGATGTTCAGCATTGTTTTATTGGTTGGATATTTCCAAATGCTTCAAAAGGGAGCGTGTTCAAAAAATATCGACCGCAAAGCAATTACAAAGCAAAGCAGTATGAGATACTCTTTGGTGCTTCTTAATAGCATCCTTAACTCTTTCGTCTCCACGTATCGCTGGAGGCCGATCGCTTCGTCGCAAAAAATTCGATTTTGTCCCAACAAAATTACCGTATTTTCCTGGAGTTGGGTTGCCATGCCTGTTATGGTGGCATCTCTGGTTCAGAATCGGATGCCTCAGCCATTTACGCCAGCACTGGCGTGCTGCTATTCTCTTATAAACGGACCGCGAAGCTTCCGGGATGACTATGGGCCACGAGGGCTGCTGAATTCGAAAGCCTACCGTCTGGGTAGATGGAAGACATCCGAAACAAGATAATAGATCCGGAGTGTTGTTCTTACCGGTGAGCGTTAGACGCCCGTACGCAGTGAAAGCATGCGTGCTTTGCACAGAATTCATTATGGGCTTCAGGAGGCAAGTGTATAGCGCACAACAGTTTCTCGAATCATTCTGTTATTTCTCCCAACCTGAATGCTCCTTCTTCTCTTTTTGCTATTATTCGCCTCCGCTTTCGTTGACGTCAAGGAGATTAGAGGATCTGAACGTATGAAAGACTTCACCATAAGTATGGTTAAAAATTTTGGAATCGTTTCGGATTGGAAACGACTACGCACCCAAAAGGTGCCCAGCCTAGTGGCCACTCGATGCTGGGCGTCCTGGATGCCTCATGAGGGGGGGGGGGAATGACATCTTTAATCTGTGTCAACCATCTAGGAAGCGGAAATGAGCTCGAAAAGCTAGTGGACTCCTACGTCGACACCTACCGCCGCTTACTCAACGGGTCAACGAGCGATGCGCTTCTCACGTCACTAATAAACGATCCCTGGAAAACCGCGTCCATTGCCGAGAAGGTGGGAAATGCATTCGTGAACGGCAGTCTCGGTTATTATGACGGGCTCTTCCTGAACCTACGACCAGAATTCCCGGTGTTGTTTGGAAAGCTACATGCGCTTTACGACGACATTCAAATGTACCTCGCCGCTGAGAAAAAGTATGATGGCTACCAATTCTCCTGTTGGGGCGACGGCCCGTGCTTTGTTCGGACGCTGGACAGCTTTGACATTCTGACTGAAAGTACGGGTCGACTCCTAAAAAGTGTCGCGGTGAGTATTTACAGATTTGCGCCCTAGTTAGGGCATTAAGGCTAGACAAGTAAATCCTGAATGTTGAATATTTGAATAAATCGATAAACGTACTTACACTACAAATGCCCGCCGCAAACGGTACCAAACAATTTTTGCGAAATTTGGAAGCAGTTCGTTCAAAATTATCTCTCGCGATGCCTAGTGGCGGGTGAACAAACGCACCTGACTAGAAATGTGGCTTAAAACAGAACCCAAAGATCACCGCAAACATCAAAACTATGTCCGACTTTGCCTCGTTAGCTCTACCGTCAGCCGTAATACTCGCGTACAAGGATTTCTTTAGGCTCCTTTCAAGAACCTCGTATGCCACTACGCAAGCTACGACATTCATGACTTGCTGAAGGAAGCGTCTGAGCAAAAGGAGGACGCGAACTCCATTGATCTTGTCGACCGCTGCGGCTGGCAATACCATGCGCCCAAACACGGCGCATGCAACACGGTTGAGTGTGCGCTGCAGGTAAGGACGTAATCAGTAGGCCTCTGAAGACACACGTGTGTTGAGTGCAGGCGATTGACCGTGTTATGGGACCAACGTGCGAAGAAACGGATAGCGATACGCTAGAGGAGTTCTACAGTTGCTACGGGTGTCGAAAGTGGAACCTGACGGCCGTCGAGAACAGGTGTGTTCCGATTAACATGACTTTTCGATGTCAAAAATCACACCATATCGGAACTGAACTAGTGGTAAAAAACTTTGGTCACAGGGGTTGGGGCTAATGAGTGGAAATGTTGATCTCCAGGGGAGCCTGTTGCGTCAAAGTGCTCGCTTTTTAAATTCAGCTAGGGTCTCGAAGCACCCACTTAGAGAGGTCATAGGGTAGGCCCTACCCGGAGGCCCGGTCGAGATGAAAATCGCAAAAAGTACCTATGCGTTTCCGGCAAAATTTCAAACGCTTTTGCATAAAACGCCTACCGCATTTTTTTCTAATAAATCCCCATCCCCTCCGTTAGATCCCCCACCTAATAGTCTCCCCACCTAGGGGTCAAATGCGAAATAATCTCCCCCTTCTAATAGACCCCCTCCCCGGGGGGTCTAAATCCGTAATTACCCACACGCATTTTTGACTATTTTCGGCCATTTTCTTGGTTAAAGTGGCGTTTTTGGGGTAACTTAGATATATTAATGCTTAATTAGTGCATATTTAGGTATAAAGTGTACATATTAGACATAATAGTGAGAAAGAACACTTAAAATGAACGTTTGTAACCAAATTCTGATAAAATTTTGGTCGACTTCAGCAAAATTTCTCAAAACTTTCGGGCCTTTGGCCCGAAAAATTTTATATCATTTTTTGTCGCTTGAGTACTACAAAATGGCGTTGCAGCGCTTACGCGAGGTAAAAAATCGGGGCATTTTAAGGGGACACATCACCTTTTTCGAGTCCCTCTTCTGAGCCGGCCTTCCAGGCCGGACCGGGCCCACCCCAAGCCCGGAGTTAGAAAAGGCCCGGCTGGTCGGCGGGCGGGCCGGGCCGAGTTCCACTTGAAGGCCAGTTGCCCAGGGAGGGGAGGCAATTGTGCCAAAGTGTCCCCCCCCCCCTTTTTAATTTTAGCAAGATCTCACGGAAGAGTCTAATCCTCCGCCTGGAGGAGTCAGCTAAGCCTAAGCCTAAAAAGGGGTTGTGGAACCGTGATTGGTGGTCTTAAGCATGCGCAATAAGGAACGGCCTAAGCCTAAAAATTAAAGCACAGGCTCCACGGGGGGGGGGGGGCAGGCTACTGCCGGTACTCCCTCCCTTTACGGCAAGTTTATTCTGGGACTCAAGTTTCACCCATACGGCCGCGCGTCGTTAACCGTCCCGATGGTGACAGGAACGCCGACTCTCAAAAGACGTTTTAGGTGCTTTCACAAGTTCCTGATGCGATATAGCAACTACTCCGCTAGGATCTACGATAGTTTTGTTGGCACTATCGGAACGTACCTTCTGATGGAGGTACGGACACCACTATCGCGAATGTTTCTGCGTTCAAATACAAATGCATAAAACGGTTGTTAAGTGCAATTAATATTCGGCAAAGTGGATGTAATTATTCTTTTACTTTTGTATCTGAGCCTTTCTAGCTGGACGCCTTCGGCTTCTGCAGGCACATTGCCGAAGCAAAGACCGATATCGCCAACTTTACGGAACGTCGACAGGCGGTCGTTAACCTTGTGCAGGGAATCTCAAAACGTCTGATTCGTGACAAAAAAATTCTGGAAGAGCACGCCGGAAGCCCTAAGGTAACCCTATTTGCGCTTTTATTTCCATTTTCCATTTCGGTAAAATATTTCCTAGAACTGGACAGAGCATGCACGATCAGTTGTACACGCAGGCATTGACTACGTCGCGAATGGTCGTGACCTTCCGTATCCGTCTCCGGACAGGCCTCTTGAGAAGTACCAGGAAGTCAGTGAAGCAATAATCAAGCGTATTTATGCGAACAATTTCAACAAGGAAACGTATGCTACGCCTAACCGAATTTGTAGAGCACTATGCTCGATTTCAGGTACCGCTATGAAATTATTCTCTACAAGCCGGGGTCGGGCCTCGAAGAAGTCTGCCTAATAAACAGCAACGACGGTGTCGTTCGGGACAACTACAAAAACGTGAACTATCTCTTTAGTCGAGTTGGGCGGAGACTCACTAGCGTCCTGGCGAGCCGCATCCAGAAAGAGAACGCGACGATCCAAGCGTCCTTTGGGTAAGGTACCGTCCACCCTAGCAGCACTCAGCCAAGCAAACATCCAAATGAAAAAGTAGTGCAACAAATTAGGAGATTAGCAAGAATGACCGTGTTGCCCAGATTTAGTCGTCACGATGCATACCTCAAGCGCACAGATAGCATTCTAGCGGAAATTGAGTGAAGTGAGTTAGCAGGCTGAAGTGAGGCCCACGACCGTAAACAACCCTTTTCACTCCAGAAATAACGTTGGCAATAAGGCAGCAGTGGTTGCCACACTTAATAGCAGCTTCCACGTGACCGCCGCTTCATTCAGCGAGTCGAACAAGAAGGACCTCTGCGAGCGAGTGCGGGACGTGGAGGACAAGCTAAAATACAAGTTTACCGGTCAAGGAGGCTTTCGAACGATGCTCGTCACAAAGTGCGCCAGGAAGTTCGTCTGGTACGAGCTCGCGTGGCAACACTTCCGCGCCGCGTGGAGCACTGCTGACAATCAGATCTTCGTGTCCAGCGGAAACTATGACACGCAATGTGTGTCTGTCGTACTTATTCCGTAACTAGCGCTCTTTGTTCACCTACTGTCGTGCTAATAAATTCGAAAATGCCGGGCGGTTTGAAGCTCTTGAACGTACAGTGTATGTGCCAACGATAAATGAGGCCGAAAATGTCTTGGCTTAACTTTTGGTCAGCTCCCGTCCACCACTACATGCTCACTACACCCATTTTACCGCCAAAAACGGTCTTTGGCTGGATGTCCAGAAAAGCAGTTCCTGTCATCAAAACTCTATACTCCTATCGAAAAGCAGTCGTACACGAGTGGCTGAGCACGTTAGACGGAAGTAATCCTTCTTTGGCTTTGTGGCTAGACTAATTCTGCGTTTTAGTCGAATATCTTTGCTCAACGAAATTCATCGCCGTTCGTCCTCCCGACGAGAAGTGGAATCGATTTAGCTCTCGCCAACCGCGCACACTATTCGCTCCCGACGTCCGCATGCGCTTTGGCGATGCCTTGAGCTGTCCAAGTGTAACCGCTGTAGTTACTCCATTTTTTTGTGTTTGCCTGGATTTTTTATGGTGTCCTTGTTTTTAGGCCATGTTGAGCCTAATGTTAAGCAGCAGCACTAGGATTATACCCAATGAAACCAAACAATTTGTGCCCTAAAACAGTACCCAAAAATATCTACGATGTCCAAAAGTCGGCAGCACAATTACCTGCGTTACAGCTTTAGTTAAAAAAAATGCTCCGCAAACGCCGGCGTCCTTACGCAAAAGTGATCCTGGACTCGTGGACTCTTCAAGACGTCTGCCTATTCCTTAATCGAGACTCCCTCGATACACTTTCATTGACGGCCCGTGTCTTTCGACGGGCGGTAGGGCGGATGCCCGCCGGCACGTGTCTTCGCGCCTTAGACACCCTCGAGCTGCGGCGCAATAAGCCAAAGTGGAGCCGGCGATCGACGGAAGCAGGACTGTTTTCCGCATACTTCCACCACGTCTTCGACCATCTGAAGCGGCTCGCTGGCCCGTATCGCGTGCTCAGTCGTCTTGAAGGCTACATGTACTCTCCAAGAAGTCGGAACCCAGTTTACGTGGAGCGACATAGACGATTCTGGCGCTTCTGGCGCTTGGAGAGATCGATCGAACATATTCGCGCCGAGCTGCGTCATTCTTACGTGAGTTATCTCGAGATGAGATTACCAAGCGTTTCCGCCGTCTTCGGTGCATCGCTTTCAAATGCGGAGCCTCGCGGTGTCGTAGATATCCTACGCATTCCGGGGGACGCCGTGGACGTCGACATTAACGCCTTCGAGGTACAGTTTTCATTCCGCTACACAACCACCGCTTAAAAGTCACCAACCCGCTCGACTACGCTCCTCTCGTAAATACCGTTAATCCGAAATGAAGAGCAGATTTGCTATTATTTGGTTCGGTTGTAGGGGCATTATTGCTTTATTGCTAACGGAGCCTACAGAAAATAGGTCAGCCTGATTTGGCATTTCTTTGTATCCGCTTTGCTCTCGTCAGCATTGGTCGCCCCCTCTTGTCAGAATGCCTGCGTGCGGCGGGCCAAACAACAGCTTTTCACGCTTGCCGATGCTGACGTCAGCAATGCCTTGATCGCCCGCCACCGCCCCTTGCCGGCATTGGTCAGCATCGGGCGGACCCCCATATCAGGCAGGCCTAATATCTGGACGCTCCCTAATGCCAAAATAAACTGGCGGTTTTAAGCTAAACGGATTTCAGTTTTTTTAAGAATTTGCCGTTGTCTTTCCTCAGCATACGCCGACTGCATCTTACCGGCTGCTTGGGCCTTACGCCAGGACACCAGAGTGACCGGTTTATTCGCAACTGTATCGCAAGCGGAGTCCGGCAAATTCGTATGAATCCCTCCGGGGACAAGTCAGATTCCGGGCTGCCGGACATCAGCGAAGAATCCCTCCTGGAATTCTGCTTCGGAGGACTGCCGCATCCGAAACAAGACGAAGGGTCATTCGACGATGTCTACCTCAACTGGATCAGTCTGTCAAAGGATTTCTTACGCCGATTCATTCAGGTGAGCATAAGGATTGCCACCTGCGCTACCTCGTTCCGTCTACAAAGCGAAACTTTGGTGTCTCTAGGATTCGGCCAAGTAAGGGGATGCTCGTCCCCCCCCCCCCTTCTGCATCCCTGAGGTGCCTACAAATAGTTTCTGCACTGAGGGGCGCGTGTTTCGATAGTAACGTTTAACGGCTACGCTACAATACGGCCTTAACAGGCATAGTAGAAAGACTGGCCACTTTCATCCGTACTATGGGTCTCACATTTCCGGTCCCGGTATGTCGGCATTGCCGGTCCCCGTTCCCGGACCTTTTCGGTATGTCGGTGCAGATCTACGTGTAAGCAGCATTACTATGCCGCTCGTGTAAAACTCTAGCATATTAACGGGTCCGAAAATTCCGATCGAATTTTTAGCCGGGACTGGCACTACGAGGAGCATCTCAGGGAAGCAGGCGTCCAGGAATCAAGCATGGTTCATATGAGTACGAGGGAAAGTCGGCGAAAACTTTCTTATCGGTTCATGAGGTGGACCGGGTTAGCCAGGTGCTTAGGAACAACCCGCCGTAGCCGCCAGAAGACAAAAGTTTACGTTATTTATGAAATGAATGTCAACCTTTTTCATCCCTATCGTCTACGGCGAGCATTTATATACGATCACACCCCTGGCCAAAGTACGCTCCTGACCGGATCCGTGGGCTATCGCAACGCTTCTTTTCAGGCGAGCGAAGCCTGCGAGGCCGACCGGAAGCTTATGATTTTCCTGTGTGGCGGGAAACTCTTTCCGCAGGACTTCTCTTTATTCAACCTCCGCGATGAAAACTACACCGCCTACCGCGAATTCTGTGGGCGCTCTCGGCTAGTCGTCGGCTGCAACGTCGACGCCAACTTCCTTTTCATCTGCCGAACACTCGCCTCGTGGCGGTGGCACGATGGGGAAAAATTTCTGCCTCATCACGCGGATTTCGAGCGTGGCTACGCCGATCACTGGATCTGGGTGTCGCACTATTAACTGCTGTCGAATTGCTCTTTTGAATGAACAATGCCGAGGTCAGAAGCTGGATAGGGAACTGAACAATGTACCTCCTGTATAGTAGACATCGGGACCCGTACCGTATTGTGCGCAGTATCCGCATCCGTGTTCAACGGGCACGGTCGTAACGTGCTCTATCGGAACTAGAGATCGACATTTACCCCCCGTGCCGTACCCGTACCCGTACTGGACCCCCCCCCGTGCCGTACCCGCACCCGT
>JNEY01000079.1:102801-119041 GCA_020875895.1 Aphelenchus avenae | reverse complement strand
AAAACTACCAAAGGGGGGACCAAGACATATTTTCGGCGGCGGCCGAAGGCCGGCGCCGAAAAATAGGTACGGGTCCCCCCTTACCATCGCGCCCCTCCCCTGACCGGATCCTAGCTACGCCACTGGCTGCACTTGCAGTCGATAGGTCTTTTTGGACATGTATCGCGCATTTCGTTTCAGCGTCCGCATAATCACAAACACGGCGACGAAACTCACAAGTTCCGAAAGAGCGAGGCCACCGAATAACGCCAGCGTTGAACGTACCGTCCAGGACTCCTCTGTTTTCATGCGAGCAAGGATTGTGCCATGCGGAAGTGCGGCCGCAAGTTCCGGGAGCTCGACGGCAAACTGGGTCAAATTCTAGAGCCCGCGCAGGTCAACAGATTAGATACAAGCGACTATTTCCCGTCCCTACCACGACTGGCGACGTTCACGTCAACAAAAAGAGAAGACTGTTTCGGAACCAAATAATTTAGGATTCCATGACTGTTCGGAGTCGGTGCAAAGGCTCACTTTTCCCAAAACCGTGGAAAGACTCATCGGCAGGGTAGAAGCTGATGTTTGGTTCAACCGGGGGACCTTTACGTTGAGGCCAAATCCAGGCCAGACCCAGTAATAGGCCCGTTCCGGCTACCTCTGTGACGTCAACGAAGCCATAGGCAAGAGCAGCGACTCCACCCGCCATCACAATTCCAAAGAAGATGAATGCGACGAAGCCCGCCTTACTAACGAAAAACTCATAAAAACGTTGGTCCTCCATTATGATGGCCGTTCTGTAGATAAGACAGTAGTCGAGTGCCATGAACATCGCTGCACCTGCGAAGAAAGAAATTCCGACCTAAGACGCGAGTGTTAAAGCCTGGTAGAGGTAGCTTTCAAATGGAGTGGCTATGCTTCGCTTCAGACCGTGTTCCAGACCAGAGTCGCTGGGAGCATTTGAGGATTGGCGGTAGGGGTGCACTCTCGGCCGGAAAAGTGCTTAAAATAAGCCTCCCAAATGGCCAAATAACGGTAAAATGACACAAGCATGTGCGCTCGCTTCTAGGAAACTTCATGCTTCGGAACCTGCTTAGCATTGCTCCTGCTTCGCATGTCCTTGCTTTGCACGGTCCTGTTTCGCATGGTGCTTACGCTTTGCATGACCCTGCCTTGCATGTTATCACTTCCCCCAGTGCGAGAGGGCTTCTCGGATAAAGAACAACGATGGAATTTAAGTAAAACTTGTCCACCAAATAATCAGAGGATAACTGAGGTTCTCGCAAAAATGCGTGCAGCATGCCACAGCCATGACCGCTCAAAATCTTGTGAAACCCCGGCTAGCGTCGCTGCGTGCGCGTTAGCGCACGTGAGAGGCTAGATATTAAGAAACAGAGTTAAAACTTTTCGTACATTCAAAAAGAGTTTCCTTAACAAAACCGTTGCCGATACCCCCCGCCTCTTGCTAAATACTGGCCTGTTCCAGCTACGCTGGGCAACGCCATACCGTGAAAATCCCGTCAATGGGAGTCTCTTTAAAACTGTGTCCCCGTGTTGTTTCGCGCGACTTTTACGAGCTTTGTTTGTGACCGGCGGAAATCGGGGTATATCAAACTCCGGCGTAACGTTTGCGCATAATACGCAAAACCGACCGACACGTGGGCTGACGTCACTCCAAACAGCGCTCCGAGTCCGTCGAGGTAGAAGTAACCATTTTCAAGCGGTCCCGGGTGAACGGCTAAGCCCAGTGTTAGTGCGAACGCCATATCACAGAACTAAAGATGGATACTGTTGCTTGCGGGTCAGTACGAAAAAGCGCTCACAGTGTACAAGCAGAGAAAGAAGCGATATTCGGACATGCTCTTGGGAGACCTGTAGACCACCAGCCACATCACATAGAGCTGTACGGCCGTCGACAGGACGGTTAAAACCACGAACGTCGAGCCGTACCAGTGCGTAAACATCACGTCTGGCCCGGTAGAGGAGGTCGAAACCTTTCACTGAATGAACACGGACCGTTTGTTGGCGAGAAGCAGGTGCCCTCGTCCGCTGATACCAGCTAATATTCTAGTAAGCCGATAAGACGGTCAGGTGACGTCGTCGTATTCGCGAACACTTATTACTCTCGTAGACCTTCGCCACTTCACCTGCATTATATTACTTGAGTAATTCCTACTGTCTTTCGCTAATTCCCTCACGACTAAACAGTTTCTCAAATGGGTAAAGAAATATTTGTGACACTTAGAGGCGGGACGGTAAAGAGTAAGGTTGCGCCTAAAACGATGCCTGGCAAACTGAAGCACAACAGATCGCCCGAGTCCGACTCTGAGTCCGCGGAAAATTGTTGATGTACGCACAGTGAGCTACCCTCGAGAACGTTCTCGGGACGCTGTCCTCGTGGATGTCCTTGGACTCGAGGTCTGCGCATAACGAAGTATGTCCCCAAAGCCGCAGAGCACCCTTAAGACCCTAATAACGCGATCGGGTGCGAACGAAAGCTAATTGCGGCACATCAAAAGGCACTTCGGCGTTGGGCAAAGGCGATTTCAAGTGAAAATATTTTTTTCGAAATTTCTGGGTACCACAAGTGGTACCAAGCAGCTTCGTCTGGAAAAACCGAAAAATTTTTTTGCACTCAAATCGTGTTTCTCATTGCGCCTGCATGCCTAGAAATATCCCTTTACTTGATTTTCGTACGTATCAAGCTGTGAAAATGCATCTGCGTTACAAACCATAGCGGATTTCCCTGGAAACAAATATACCTCAGTAGAACGTGCACATCTTTGTTAGGGACAGTCCAATTGCGCTAAAACCAATGAAAAAAGGGTTCCAAAACGTTGAAAATGGATGCGATTCGAAAACCGCGTCAAAATCGGTCAAAAGCTCGCTCCACAGACCATGAGCCAACCACGTTTGATCTGGCGGTTAAGCCGCGTTTTCGAAGTCGGCAAAAACCTGTTTAGATACCTGAACCCAAAGTCCAACCGAGCCTGATAACCCAGCCCGTCCCCGCCGGTGCCCTCCGGGCACAGACCTCAAGTTCGCACTCTGAATACGATCGTCGAGGTCGAGTCTCCGGGAGGTCGGAGGAAGCCGCCGACACAGCGGTCGACCCCCGTCCGAACTGCCCGTCCTCCTTCCCTCACTTTATTTGCCTCCAAATCCATGTGACGCAAGAGTACGCAACACTCCAACTGGGCCCGCCCTTGGCGACCGCCAGAGCGGGCGAGCCGCAGACTATACCCCCGACCTTCGATCGAGACGGTCCCTGTCTCGCAAAAAGGAAGTTGTTTTTGTGATGGACCCAATAATTGGAGAACAGTGGGAGTCTGTGTTGTCGTCCGCTGGATGAAGTTGTGTCGCGTGGTGGGCATCTGGGTCACAGGTCACTGAGCGCGCTGATGGAATTGGGCACTGAGCGGGAGTTGGTAATGAGAGAGCACTGTGGTGGCCGGCAGGCTGCGAGAGAAACGTCGACGGTCCGGAGTGGAGTGATAGTTAGTGACCGTGTGTTGTTGCGGTCGGGACCGGAGTGCCTGCTAAGAAGTGGCCGATATTGGTTGTGCCTCCGCTGTTGTGTGCCGTAGTGGGTTGAGAGGACTGCGCGTCAGTGAGTGTCCCGCATGTGCCCGGAGATGTGAACGTGGTGGTCAGTGGAGTTGTTGTAGTCGGCGTCGGTGGAAGTATCGAAAGTAAAGTAAGTTGACAATATGATGTGAGGTGAGAGGAGGATGAACCCCGGTCTTGAAATTAAAAGTTGATATTAATTAAGAGAATATTTTGAAGATGTTTAAACTAAAAATTGTTAAATAAACATATTTTTCCGATTGTTTTTGGCCGAATTTAAAATTGATTTAGTTAAATATGAAATATTTTTGAGTAAAATAAATAAATATGAACAGTCCTATAATTCGCGCTGCTTACGTTGACGCTTTGGATAGCGCCGTGATACCTGTTCCTGATTGTGTTCCATAGCAGAATCCTGCTGTCCCTGCTGCCCATCGTTGCGCTGCATGTCGTGATTTACCTGTGCTTCTCGCTGCTGCATGCGCTGAGTTTGTGACGGACGCGCGGACGAACCCTGCGTCGCTCTGTGCGAAAGTGCCGAGCTCTCACCTTCTAGTTGTTCCTGCTCACACACACTTTCGATTTCGTCCTCGTCACTACCTGATTTTTCCTGTACTTCCATCTCACCTTCTTCTCTGACTTGTAGTGCTTCCGAGCGACGTAGTGGTAGGACTATAGCTTCGTTAAAAGCCTTTACCTTGTCCATGTGTACCTTAAATGGTCGACTCTCCTCGGATAGTGCCTTGACGACTAAGTTTGGTCGTTGAACTGCTATAACCCGAAAAGGTCCTTCAAAAGGTAATCGAAATTTGTGTGCCCGATGCTTTGGTGGTTGCTCCCGAAAAATCAGAACGAGTTGTTGAGGTTGAAAATTGTGTTCTTTCGCCCTGTTAAATTCGTCAGCAAAAGCTTTTTGGATCGCTTGCGCTTCCTCGATATTTTCCTTCGCGATTTTCCAAGCTAGCCTAATACCTTTGGCGACTTCTTGCAAGTAGAGCGAACAGTTTTCGAAAGTGTTTTCGGGATCGATTTTGAGGGCGAGGTCAGCGGGAAGCTGAGCCTCTCGTAAACGGGTCAGGTAAAATGGGCTCTGTTTTGTTGACTTTTGAACCGAAATGTTAAAACTGTATACGGTTAATGCCAAAAAATCATCCCAGTCTGTTCCCGTCTCGTTTACGTAAGCAGACAGCATTGCCGCAATCGTGCGATGCTGTCTTTCAATCGCCCCGTTTGCCTGTTGATGGTACGTTGTTGTCGTCATGTGTTCGAAATGAAAAATTTTCGAAAGGTCTTGAAAAATTTTTCCCATGAACTGAGTTCCTTGATCAGTTACGACAAAAGTTGGAGTCGAATGTTGGCAGATAACATCCCTGATGAATGCATTGCCAACGGAAACGGCTGTTTGGTCCGGCATTGGAACCGCGATCAGCCATTTTGTCAGTGCGCAGTGCACTGTCAAAATGTACTTGTTTTTGAATGCCGTTTCCGGAAGTCTTCCAACAATGTCCACGTGAACACGGTCAAATGGAAATCTTGGAGCTGGAATCGGGTGGATCGGTTCCTTGCTCACTTGTGCGGCGTTTGTTTTGCGTTTTTGGCAAAGCAAACACGAGCGTACGGTCCTCCGTACGTCGTCGCTGAGTCCCGGCCAATAAAACCGCTGCTTCATTCGCGCATAGGTCTTATCGATTCCCAAATGAGCACCCTGCATAGCCGTCGCGTGAAAATCTGCGATGAGACTTTCGCGCAGCGGATATGGTATCAGCAGTCGAGGGCTATCTCCTGAGTCCTCGGGGCTGTAGTAGAGCGCTCCCTTCTTTACGCGAAAATTTTGGCAAACTTCTTTAAGCTTTGCCCGCTTGTCGGCATTCTCTGGCCATACGTTATTCGCTAGAGCCGCATAAATTTGTGCGTACTCGGGAACGAGTTTTTGTTCCTGAATAACTTTTTCTAGCGAATACCGTCCTAGAGGATTGCCTTCAGTTCCGACTGCGGCCACAGTTTTGCGATCAGTCGGTGGATATCGGCTGACATAATCGCAAAACTTGTTTGATTTGCCGCTTCGGTGGACGATCTGTATGTCGAAAGGCTGTATCGCTATCTGGTAGCGAGCGAGCCGTCCCTGCAGATCTTTCCGTTTGAAGAGGGAAGTTAGTGCGGCATTGTCTGTCCGCACTGTGGACGTTCCCGCGCCCTCCAAATACGGATAAAATTCCCTGAGCGCAAAAACGATCGCTAAGCTTTCCGTTTCAATCGCCGCATACTTTGCCTCATGTTTGTTTAAAGTGCGCGACGCGTAGGCGATGGGATGAATTTCGCCCTTTTCATTTTCCTGCAAAAGGCATGCGGAAATTGCGGCGGCGCTAGCGTCCGTTTCTACGATAAAAGGTTTGCCGAATTTTGGAGGTGCTAGGACTGGAGCACTGCAAAGCTTTTCGATGACTTCCTCAAAAGCTTTTTGATGTTCTTCTTTCCATTCCCCGAACTTGTCCTTCTCCGTCAGCTGGTACAAAACACGCATGATTTGTGCAAAGTTTGGAATGAACCGACGGAAGTAACTAACAGCGCCGATGAATGATCTCAGCTCTGTTAGTGTTTTTGGGATTCGAAATCTTTTGACCGTATCAACGTTTCTGGGATCGGGTCTGATCCCGTTCTCGCTGATAAGGAATCCCAAATACTTTATTTCCGAGAGTCCAAAGTTGCATTTGTCGATCCTCAATTTCATTCCGTACTTGGCCAGTACTTGAAGGAATTCCTCAATGTCCTTCAAGTGCTGCCACTCATCATTACTGCTCAGAATTACGTCATCCAGGTACGTGAACATGGCAGATGTGAGCTCAGTACGGAGTGAATCCATTACCCGCTGGAAAGTTGTAGGAGATCCACTTAAACCCATAGGCATGCGAAGGTATTCGAACAGCCCTAGGTAGGTGGCAAAAGCTGTCCGTTCCCGATGAGGGGGGTAGAGGCCGATCTGGTGAAATCCTGCCTGGAGATCACAAGAACTGAATATGGCCTTTCCACCTGCCAGATCCACGATGTCCTGTATCAAAGGAAGGCTGTACACTTGTTTACGCGTCTGCTGATTGATGCGACGGTAATCAATTACAAACCTCCACGACTTTTTGTCCGCTTTTTGGACCAAAATGATGGGTGAGCAAAAAGGGCTCGTGCTGGGCTGAATAATTCGTTGCCTCAGCATGTCATCGATTTGCCGTCGGACCTCGTCTCTCAGGGTCACCGGCGTCCGATAGGGTCGCTGGCGAAACGGGACAGTGTCCGGAAGCAAATCAATTTTGTGCTGGATCGGACCATTATACTCCCCAATTAAGCCATCTGCCTGCACGAAAGCTGTTGGATTTCTATCGACAATTCGCTTTAGTTCGTTTTGAGCGGCTTTAGACAGAACTGTGCGCGAGAAGTCGATTTTATCCGAGAGTTTTTCGTGTGCCTTGGTCTTATCAGGAAAGAGCGGTAAATTTGCCTCCCAATTCGCCTCAGGCGGAATGTAGTTTGGGCTTTGTTTTGCTTCAACTCGCGCTATCACAGCCTCAGTCTCGCTCTCCTCCGATTCCGACGCGTCCGATTCTGTGAGATAAGCTTTTTGAATTTCCCCGATTTTTGAGTTTTTGAAAATGGTCATTGGCCCATTTCCGGGGTTCATTAAGCGAATCGGAACCTTGCCTTCTTTTGTCGGCTTCACTAGAGTTTTTCCTGTGAGAAGAAAATCGTAAGAATTTGCGCAACTAGAGACCATGTAGCACCTGTTGGGATCGGCCTGGAAGTTAATTTTACCGAACAGAAAGTTGTCCGTATGCGGGTCCAAAACAGTATTTTCTTCCAAGTACACTCCACTGTCTTGAGCAAACACAGCATTGACCATTGGCAGTATTTGCTTGCCGATGGTCACTGAACGCGCAGCCAAGTTGAGCGAAATCGATAATCCTTTTTCGTTCAACTTAAGCATGTAGTCCGTACCAAGCAAAACTGGGCATGGGCAGAACTTGTCCTCCGTCACTAGGAGCGTAAGAATAGTGCTGTCCTTGCCGAGCTGCACTTTGGTCGTGACTTGCCCTAGAAAGCTGATGAGCGTACTGTTCGCTGCTCGCGCTGCGTTAACGCTGGTTCTTTCGATTTTCAAGCCTGCATCACGCGCTACCGACTTTTTCAAATAGCTGATACCTGAACCACTGTCAAAAAGAGATTTTGTTTTGTATGGAAATTTTCCTTCTCCGAGTTTTGTGGAGAGCAAAGGCTGAATTGGTTGAACTGCATTTACAGATAGTGGTCCAGTTATCTGGCAGATTGCCGGGTAAAAATCGCTTGCCCAGTTTTCTGTCGCGCTCAAGTTTTGCATTTCTACTGCCGCGATGTATGGCCTTTGATCCCTGTCTCTTCGCGGCCGCCTGCTCCGGCGTGACCGCGAGGACGGAAGGAAAGGTCTTATGTACACCAGCAAGCCAAGAAGGCTTATGGGCAAAATTCCTCCAAAAATCACGATGTAAACTAATGTTTTGCTTTCGGAAAAAATTCCTGTGACAGAATCTTTAACGTCAGCAAACCATTTCGAAATTTTATTAGAGGAATTTTCGACGAAACTTTTGGTTCCGTTAGCGAGCGATGAAATGAGTTTTTCCGCATAGTACTTGTGACTGCGCTCAATCATCTCATCCGCCATTTTGCGTTCGACGCGATTAATCCGATAAGCATAGCTTTGCAACATGGATAATGTTGTTGTAAGGCTAGCAGTATCAGGTTGAAAGATCGAAGTAGCGTTTATCACGATGTTGGCTTTGGTATACTGAAACGTAAGGTGTTTTGACACCTTTGCAACTTGTGCCAGTCTGTGTTCAGTCTTCCATACACCATCTTCTTGATACACGCTAATCGGTCTATGATCGCACGGGATTTTTGCCGAATAGATTCTCAAGTCACGCGTTCCCTGTTGCACGAAAAATGTGAAGTTACCGACTCTTACAGGCAAATCATGGTAGCAGATTCCGTTAATGGTATGGTTCCAAATGACAGAATCTGCTTCCACCTGCTTACAAGCCGATATGCTTAACGCTTCGCCTTGAAAACTCGCAACAATGTCGTCTCGCTGTAGCCACACTCGACAGCCCATCGTAGGGTCCATGCGGATAAATGCGCGTAGAGAATACGTCTGAGTATTGTGCATGCGACAAATATTATGCCACAAAACATCAAAACTAAGGCGAAACCTGCGCAGTAACTTGTCCGTGATCCACTGCACTCTCGTGTTCACGAAGTTCATCATTTGATTTTGGACGGGCAACGGAAAAAATGTTTGGTTAGTCGGAACCTGGGTCGTGAAAGTTTCATCCGTGACAGGTCCGCTGTCAAAAACAGTTTTAGTTACTGTTGTGGTTTCAGTGGTAGTTATTTCCGCTTGCGCCTTAGGCGTCGTTGGAGGGAATGTTGCTGTTGTCTGTTTTGGTAAGGGGGTAGTACTAGATGTTTTTGCTGGGGGAGGAGTTCGCAATGCCCGCTTTCGCCGTGTAAAAACTCCTGTCTCCTCAGTAAGCGGTAAATCGTCACTCAGCACCCGAATGATTGCGTCATTCTCCATAAGCAGTGCCGGCTGTGGGATACACTTCGCGCTCTCATTCGAAATCTTTCTTCCAGTCCATACGAATGCGGCTTGTATTTCGTCCACAAGCACATGCGTGTCGCTTAGATAAGCGCGAAATATACCGGCAATTTCATGCGAGCATGCGGTATAATTCTCCGGTACCTCCCAAACCGTGATTCCTTGGCGCTTAGTGCAACTTCCCTCTCTGAACGGACATCCCGAAAGGTCGTCCAAATCGGAGGAGGATGACGCTTCAGTTAGTGTTCCAACCGTACCCTTTCTTACTTGAAACACTGAACTTCCCTGGCACACCCAACCAAAAACCGATGTGGGATAAGAGCGATCCTCTTGTGTTTCCCAAAGGTTCTCGGTTAGCTGTCCCAGAGGTCGTCCATCCGTAGTGTTTCCGTTCAGGATCATGTGCCAGCATTCTTCCTCAGTCACACTACGTTCCACTGCCTGGTACAGTCTGCTGCTAAACGGAAGCGCGAAGAAGTTGTCCGTGCAGCGTACTTTTGTGCGGTTAACACAGTGGTACGCCTTAAAAAGGTCAGGGACCGTTTTCGGCACGTACACCTCGACTTGCATTTTTCTCGCCCCTTGACTCGGCGAAGGCGTGCACTTCTGGAAATCCGGTGGCTCGATCAAAAATCCTCCCTTGACGTTCTCGCAGATCTGGAACACATTCTTCGCTTCTGCACTGCTCACTAGCCAAGTCATGCCAATCGCTACCATTAGCAGGAATGGTACCGAGCTCACTGCATTAATGCGGTAATTGCCCCCGCGACCGCGTCCTCCGCGCCCGCCGCCGCCTCGATTAGGCCTCCCGCGGAACGGCTGATTAGGTCCGTTCCGTGGCAGCCCTCTCGGAGCAGGTGGTCCCTGGTCTCCCTGGTTTTGCGGAAACTGTCGGCGACCAAAGAACGGAATCGATGGACGCCACCCTCGGTAACCAAAGTTTCCTGTGGCCTGCGGCCATTGAGGTCGCTGAAAGTTGTTCCATGGGCGCCAATTCCGGACCTGATTCCCAAAACGTGTAACGTTTCCACGAAAGTTTTGGAAGTTGTTTCGAAAACCACCTCCCTGGGGATTCAGCGTTTGGCGTTCTATGAGTTCACGTAATTCCTTCACTTCCTCGCGCAATGTCTTATTGTCTGCACTCGTCACTGCTGCGGACAGTAATTCATTGCCTCTCATGCGGCTAGTGGTCACGTCCTCCACGATTTGCTCTTCTTCCAAAGCCAGGTCTAGCGCTCCCTCCAGGTCAGCAGGCCGGGTTTTTCGCAAGAGCTGTTCACGCAAGTAACTTTTCACACCTCCGAAGAAACTGTCAATCTCAACGCTTGCCCTCTGGCCATCGCCAAAGCCCTCCGAAGTTGGATAAGCTTTCGAAACCAAGTCTCTAATCGCAATGGCAAATTCCGGCAGGCTCTCACCCTGGGTTTGAACCCTCTCTTGCAGTTCCTTCCGCACGATTGACATGTTCGAGACCTTTCCGAAAACTTCCCCAAGCTTGGTCAAAAGCGTTTTCCAGTCTTTTTTCGTTGCATCCGGCAAAGTAGAGTAAAATGCCAAAGCACCTCCTTCCAAGCAAATGCCCATCATTTTCGCCTTGCGAGTGTTGTCCCAGTCCATAGCATGCGAAACGTTGTAAAATTCGCGCAAAAATTCCTTGAAAGTTTTCGGATCACCCTTGCCACGATACTTCGGAATGCCGATCGAAGGTAGCTTACCTTGACCATGCGCAGCCACATAGGCTTCGAACTGGGCCTTGAGCGCTTGCAGTTCTTCTTCCACCGTCATGCTTCGTTGTCTCCTTCTTCGCTGTCGTTGGTTGTTGACGAATAGCGGCGTTCCCTCAAAGCGGCGTCTCGCACTCCGATTACGCGGGGTCTCGTATTCTTCGCTGTCGGTGCTGTTGTCAGTCGGCGGGTGGTACGACGAGGATGAGGATGAAGGTGGAGATGAAGATGAAGTCGACGTAATGGTCGAAGTTCGCTAACCAGAATGGTGCTGTCTGCCTGCGGCGCGTTGCTTATATACCCTGCGCTCGCTGCTGACAACCGGGCGTGACCTGGGGCCTCATTGCGCATGCGCTGCCAACTCACTTAAGCTGCGCGCAAGTGCTCACGGCGCGCCCATTGTTACGCAACATTCTGACCGCCCCATACCGTACTGCCTACACTTGCGCCTTCCTCTTACCGTCTCCTACAGTACGCCTGACTACTGACTACAAGGCAAAATATAAAATACCAAAACATTGAACTGTGGTACAGAAATTACGAAAGTGTGTTTTAAATTTTGTGAAAATAAGTCTAAAAATATGAGAAATAATGACACGAAAATTTAGACCATTCAGAAATGAGTTTTAGCACTTTTTGTGCCATGAAAAAATTGCCATTTAGCTTCGCATCTTTGTAACCAGGCGGGCCTACGATCGGGGGTTCGCTTTGTTTTTATGCGTTCGATTTTACATATTTCGTTACTGTTGATCCACGTTCCGTTTGATAGAGGCTGCGCTGTTTTGAGTGCATTTTGGTCGTTACAACTAGGCGCCGCTAAGAAAATGTCTAAATATACAGGACGCTCCCTAGTGAAAAAGAATTTTTGTAAATCCGAAAAAGTATACGTTTCGCCATCCTCGTCTACGGCGTTTTGTAGCCTTTTCGAAAAGGTGGAGATAACGTTAATTTGGTTGGAAAATGGAAAATTGTCGATTTGTTCTAAAGACCACCCGGTAATTTTGAAAATTTGGGTGAGAAGCCTTCGATAGCTGAGCGTCGTTCCAAAATGAATTGGTAGCGTAAGGCGTTGCAGGCCGTTTATAGTACCTAAATGACCGTACGCGAACACGTCGTAGCTCATAAATGTGTCAGTCAGAATTAGGTGTTTAATCGAGTGGCGAAAAATCTGACGGGTTTGCATGCCAAAAAAATTTTGAAGAGCTTTTATGCCCTCTCTCTCTGTAAGATCAAAATAGAGCGTGCAAAAACCGTAATGGGGAATTTCTCCGCTGACACCAATGCCGCCATTTTCGACGAAAACTGTGGAGAGATTTTGGAGGAAAAACAGCGTGTTTGCCCGAAAGAATTTTGTAACTCCAACTCCAAAAAAACTTGTTCGGTCCGTAAAAGGTAACTGGAGGTAAAGAAACGAAATCCAGCTGAGCGTTTCCGCTGGTAAACCAGGACGAGTTCGACGCATCGAAAACCTACAGTGGTTTCTGGTAACCGAAAATAAGCCCTGAATGTACAGTGTTCCCGACGGTCACTGATGCACTGTACCGTTGCTACGAGCAGCGTTCGAGTTCACGGGGTTATTATTGGTCACGTACCGCGCCAGCCACTCATTATTTGGTTTACCGATGTGTCCTGGTAATTGTTTGCCTTTCTGCAAGCCAATACAGTGTGCTGTGGTCCGCGACGCGCGGCGCTCCAGTTCCCCTCATTGACCATCGGCCTTTGTTAAGTTTCTACACACACACGCGCCCACATCATACTTAAGCCTGAGTGCTGCGGCATACTTTCAACAACAGGTTTTAATTGCTCTTCCCGAACTCACTCCGAATTGTTTACCTGCGCCGGGTACTGTAAGTTCTCGAAATTTTAGTGGCCATCTAAAATTTCGTACTTTCGCAAACAATGCGCTTTCATCCTGTCACACTCACTTCCAGCTTATTCCTTGCCGATGATTCACTGCTAAGAGCGTTAGGCTAATGCAATGTTTGGGACATTTCCACCGTTACGTGCTTGCAAGAGCTTATGCCTCGGACATTTCTGACTCATACTTGCTAAGCATCCGACCTGCAATGTCTTTGTTCGGTATCCAGCCTTGGGCCAAGGGTCGGAAAGAGTGTCTGACTAAGTCGATCTCTTTCCGCTTTGGTTCATTGCTTGATAACCAACTGACAAAACTGGTCGTGTGCAGCTTGCTCCGAGACGCTAAGATGTCTACTCCCTGGGTCCTCACCGGCAACGATACCTTCTGCGACGGACTTCCGTGCCCTCAGGATATGCGATGTTGGCGCCCTAAGCCGTAAGGATCAACACTGCCAGTTATGCTTACAGCCCTGATTATCATTCAATGTTTAGCTACGACCTGCCGCAGGTGTGCTTCCCGGATTTCATTAACTTGAATTCCGATTTGCGCTCTCTGCGTCCGAAAATTTCCCTTGAAGAATGGGAGAAGTGGACCGTCCTCGGCTGCCTGGGCCTCATCGCCGCTTGTCTGCTGCTGCTGACCCTTATTTCCTGCGGCCGCGTGATCTCTAAGTGCTGCTGCAAGAAAGCCCCAAAGAAGCTTCCTTCGATGCGCTCACTGCCGCTCATTGACACCTACGGCCACATGCAACCCGAAGAGCGCCCCATGAGCACCTTCATGTGAGCATTGTCTCAAGACAAACATGTAAATATGCAAAAGCCTAGAGTGTTTGGCGACGATATCTAGAGCAAGAATTATTCAGAGGTGATCAGTCTCCTAGTAACTATGCTTCAAAATTTATCGTCAAGCACTTAAAGACTTTATCGCAAATTATCGCAACACTGTTATGTACATACTTGTTGACTTTTCGTTCTATCTGCTTTGTTTTGGTCATAACTCTCATAAAAACTAATGGTTTCGTTACTAGTTTTTATTGGAGAGTGAGATTTCCAAAGTGACACAGATCACAAAAAAACGCAAAACATTGTCCGCATTGAGTATGCATGCATGCAAAAATTACGGAAAGAATTTACGACATGGAGCTGGAGGTGCTGGTGTTGGGGAGATGGTCGTACATGCCCAGCTCAAGCGACTGAAGATTGACTGAGCTGAAGTTGCTCAAGCGACGCGACGCCACGCAGCGAAAGCCGTACTCCTGGACGTCCTTGCAGAAGTCCAATTCTCCAACGAAGTGGCGAATCTCCTGCACTGCGGTGTGAACCAGCTCAAGACCGCGGTCGCTATCGCATTCGCCGTCCCAGTAGTCCTCGCCGGACAAACCGGTAGCGTACCGTCCCGTTTCGGCAAAGATGGGGGTCGTGAAGCCCTTCTTGCCTAGCGGTACCGAAGGGTACGTGTTGTAGACCTAAGCGTGCTGCCTTAATGCTAATCTACCGCAATCGCAATATCTAATTTGCTTAAAATGCCACCGCCAATGCTCTTTTTGTGGCCCTAATTCTAGCGTACCTCGGAAATGTTGAACAGGGTCGAAGGCCAGGCACGCCGGCCTGTAACGCGATTGGCAATCTCGTTGATGCCGCTGCCGAGAGTGTATACCGACGACATGCGATAGCCGCGGGCATTAGTCGGCGCCCATGCCTGGGTCCAGAGCGCCCCAAAATGACGACTTCCGATTGCCTGGATCTCCATGCGAATCATCTCCGTCTCAGTGTTTTCGAGTGAAGCAGCAACAATTTTGTCGGGCGTAGTCAAATTGGTAGCCGTAGGGAAGAGAATGCCGCGCGCTACTTCATTCGGCTCGACTGTGTACAGCGGCAGCAGCGTGAGGTGCTTACTAGGCGTGCGCAGTACGAAGAGGAATGATTCCTGCTCGGTGTGCTCAGCAGGACGCTCCGCGCCTATGATGCCGAAAATAGCTGTCGTGAATTTTGGCGGATGGAACGGTTGGTAGTGCTCCTTTGGCGGCTCAGCAGCGTCGCGCTCGATATCAGCAAGCTCTTCCATAGCCTGGCGAGAAATCATAGTCGACTCGTCACGAGAACAGACTCACGTATGGCGCTTTCTACCTCCTTTACCGAAATTTCTCGCGCAACGCGCCTCCCCTAATTATTTGCCCTCGCTGACCTTCGTTTCATTTGCATATGCCCTGCCTACAGTCACGGGTGCGTTACTACCAGCCTCGCTAAGTGCGCTGCGCGAAAGTTCGTCCGTTGTCTCCCAAACGAAGCTCCAGATCGTGCAAACAACAGTCACCTCAATCGGCGGGCAAACAAATGCACTTGCGCGAAAACGGCCCGCCGCATGCGACATTCCGACGACGGTCCATTGTTTGCCGGCGACGGGCGGCCGACGATGGAAGGCCAACGGCGGGCGGCCGATAATTCACTCACTTATGCGCCGCGGAATGCGCAAGTAATTATTGGGTGTGCCGTGCAAACAAAGGCCGGGTGCGCAACTCGGACAGTCCTCCACCAGCTCCAATGCCGCTTTAGAGTTTCAAAGTACAATCAAAAGCGACTAGCATTTGTTGAAAACATTTAAAATGCTAAATCTCACAACAAATACTGTATGTAACTAAAGCTGGCAAGCAATATAAGGGTACAGAATTTTTAAGGACAGAACTCTTACCATATTTGCATGTAGTCGCTACTCTACAAGTCAAAATTTCTGGTAATTTCTGGTGCTGAATGACCATCGAAATGGATTTGCCTAAATGCGATAACTGTCTAAAACTAGCGCTAAACATTCAGCACAGACTTTGGCTTTTAAGTGTCCGGACACACTATTAGTTCATTAACTGAAAATTGCCAAAAAACTTGAAGTCATCACTCAAGTCAGCCCCCTGACAAGAACCTTCCACTCGGAAAGCCACATTACAATATGGTTAGTGCTGCTGACTTGTAAACCAACCTGCTTCCTAAAGAGCATGTTGGAGCGCTGATTACGTCGGAATGCATCGTCGACGAATTTAGGAGGGGTAGCGATGAAATACGAATATTGCTGCCAGCTGTCGCCAAAAAAAATTCAAAAATAAAAAAATAACCCGTAGGAAACCCATATTGGGGGGGGGGGGGGGTCAGGGGAAATCGAGCTCGTTCGTGGAACCTCCATTTGATCTGGCGGTTAAGCCGCGTTTTCGAAGTCGGCAAAAACCTGTTTAGATACCTGAACCCAAAGTCCAACCGAGCCTGATAACCCAGCCCGTCCCCGCCGGTGCCCTCCGGGCACAGACCTCAAGTTCGCACTCTGAATACGATCGTCGAGGTCGAGTCTCCGGGAGGTCGGAGGAAGCCGCCGACACAGCGGTCGACCCCCGTCCGAACTGCCCGTCCTCCTTCCCTCACTTTATTTGCCTCCAAATCCATGTGACGCAAGAGTACGCAACACTCCAACTGGGCCCGCCCTTGGCGACCGCCAGAGCGGGCGAGCCGCAGACTATAC
>JNEY01000079.1:74880-96113 GCA_020875895.1 Aphelenchus avenae | reverse complement strand
GGGGGGGGGGGTACTGTGCACTATGCCTTCCCCCAAATAACACTACGAAAAAAGAGTCTGAGTTTTGGCGAAAATCAGTAAGACTACTAAGATGGATGGGATAGATGTTAGGTGATGGATGAAAGGCTGTATGTACTGAGCCTGGTTAGGCTTACAATAGCAAGAACAAATTAAGGTTTCAGTTTTCGTCGTCATTTGGCGTGACAGAGGAAATCACCGTTCTAAAGGAGTGGAAGACTTCCGAGGACATCGACCAAACGTATCAGGCGTACAAATCGCAGCCCTTTGATGGCGTCCTCGGACTGTCGCCGACAGACATCGCACAATACTCCATGTCTTTCGAGAAGACTTGTGCCAACGACACCACGACGGACGCCGGTGTTTTGACGATAAACGGACTGGACGAGCATGGCTGCGACAGCTTCGTCTTCTTCGAGAACACGCTGGGCTATAACTGCGGGATTATGTCTGTTGCGTGCAGCTTGGTCAGTGTGCACAACGTATCCGACTACAGCGGCACTGTCCGGACCGCAGTAATCGCCAATCTCCCGTACATATATTTGCCAACAGTAAGTCGGACTAGATCTGAGCAGGGTTTCGACCTAAACCTCAACCGTGACCTCAACCTCATCCTCAACCTCAACCGGTTGAGGTTGAGGTTGAGTTGAAGTTGTGGTCAAGCTTCGGTTCCTAGGTCTCTCAGTGACGAGTTGAGAGATCTGCGGGAGCTGACTGCAACTATTTTTCGCTTAACTGTCTGCACTGTAGCAATG
The DNA here is from genome assembly GCA_020875895.1 of Aphelenchus avenae. Classification (NCBI taxonomy): domain Eukaryota; kingdom Metazoa; phylum Nematoda; class Chromadorea; order Rhabditida; family Aphelenchidae; genus Aphelenchus; species Aphelenchus avenae. Next base: position 95,340 of record JNEY01000079.1, on the reverse strand, counting down.
ACAATCCGGTTCCGCTTATCCCAGTCTTACTTCGGCTATAAATCAAGAAGTGTTCATAAACTTATTCGAAAAAATTCGACGTTTTTCTACATATGGTTGAGATTGAGGCTGAACCTCAACCTCAACCGGTTGAGGTTGAGCTTTTCGCGATGCCTCGGTTGAGGTTGAGGCTGAGGTTTTTGAAAAGGTCCAGTTGAGGTCGAAGTTGAGGTAGAGGTTTTTCGAAAACCGGAAACCCTGGATCTGAGTTCTTATAGAATCCTAGCTTTAGATAACCGTTATTTACTCGTTTATTCCGGAGCCGTCGGGATAAAAAAAAACTAGAAAAAATGGCTTTAGAACCGGAAAAAAAGTTAAAATCACTGGTTTTCTAATGAGTTGGTTTGAAATATTAAGGCTCTTTAAGATTTGCGGGAAATTCCAGCTCTTTTCCTTGGAGTTAAGGAGTTTAGGTTAGGAAAGCCGTGCCGTGAATAAGTGCCAGGCCCGCGAAAACCGTGAAAACGGCGCGGGCGCCGACTCCTAGCACTGACTTTGAGTATCCCTCGTCTTTAGGCCACTTTCAACCGCCTCAATGCAGTCTACAATGCAACAAAAGTGGGTGACGTCTACGTCGTCGACTGCCGTGCTGATATGGGCCCGCTCCAAGTAATACCGCTTGAGGAAGACCCCTCATGATTAAGGTCGTATTTAAGTTATGGTTCGGCGGCCATCTTCTCTATCTGAACTACAGCGACTTAGTAGAGACGATCGACGAGCAACTCTGCGCCTTTCGCGTTCGCCCGTCGACGGGCACGGAAGTGGAATGCGCCGACGTCACTATCGACTTCATTTTGGGGCTACCGTTCCTCCAATGCTATTGCGTAGCGGCAGACACTAACCTCGAAGCTCAGCTAAAAGTGGGCCTAGCGAATCGGACAAAGAGAGAATCACGCGTATGTAACTATCGCGGGTCCAAACCGATAACGACGCTAGCTCCCACTACGCCGCGACATAGCGCTACCGCTCCATCGAGTCAAGGTAAGGTTTTTGAATCGTGGAAATCGCTAATTACCCTATTTAGTTGTTTTAATGCCCGGATTTATCGTGATTATAATCGTCGCCTCGTGCGCGATATTATTCTGCGTGGCTGCTACAACCTTTTACTGTTATCGACGACGAAAGAAATTGGAGAACGCAAAGTAAGCTCACCAAAAACGAAAAAAAACTAGCCCGCGCATAGAGTCTTTTCTTCGGTACACTACGTAGAGGTAACGATGCCCCTTCCGCGCTTGCCAATGTCGTGCGTTGCTAAAAAAAGTGCCGTGTGGCGATTTGGGAGAACCATTGTATTACACAAACGCGGTACATCACGGTACATCCTGGATCACGTTATGTACTAATCCCATTCCCCATGCCCAATGTTCTGCATGAGAGCCGAAATTTTTCGCGATGAACTGGACTGAACTGGAGCTTAAGTTCAGTTCAGTTCAGTTCACTAAAGTCATGTGAACTTGGCAGTTCAGCAGAACACTGCCCATGGCGGAATTCCGGCATAGCGGACGACGCACGGCACGGCGCGTCACCTGAACATAACATGCACTGCCATAAGCGTTATACAGCATATTCTTTAGCAAGCTCGAACTGTCGCGAATGCCCCACTACGTCGGACCGGCGGCTTCGTTTTTCAGTGCTTGGATGTTTAAGCCAAGGTCTACTGAGCTCTACAAACCCAACCCTAAGCTCTTGTCGAGTTTAGGCTACGTGATCCATTTGAAATCGCCGAAGATGAACTTTTTCTCTCTACCGCTAAGCAGATCGGATCGGGGGCTTTTGCGAAGGTCTTCGTCGTCGACGTGAAGAAATCTTTGGAGAAGAGGCTGAACGAGCGTGCACTAGGATCGAAGATAGCATATCAACGTTCAAAAGTGGTGGTGAAAGCGGCGAGACATACGCTAGAGGAAGCCAAGTGAGCAACACGCTCGATTCACTCGTACATACGTCCCGTCTTGTTATGTCCTATTGTCCTTCATAGAAGGGAGATGCTGCAAGAGATCGAACTCATGAAGGAGATCGGCAGCCATCCGCACGTCGTCAGTTTCATCGGCTACGTCGCCCTCGAGTGCCCACTGATCGTCATGGAGTACTGTGCCGAAGGCGACTTGCTGAACTATCTGCGCACGCATCTGCAGACCCACAAGGAATCGATTGCTCACGTGGGGTATCACGAATGACTCTCAACAACGATGCGTATTGTAGATCGACGAGTACCTTCAGTCGGCACGCTACAGCAATTCGGGCATTTCTCTGAAAGACCTCATTTCCCTCTGCTGGCAAGTTGCGGATGGCATGGTAAGGCTGCGCGCTTTTGAGCTTTTTGGACCCCTCGTGATCGTTGCGGAACAAAAATCGCCTAATAGAGCCATACGACCTTTGGTCTGGGGACAGTTAAAGCTTCCCATCTTTGACGCCAACCAGCGGAAATTTTGCATTTTTGGGAAAATTTCGCTCGGCTATCGCCGATATCGCATATGGCGCATAGTATTTTTGGTGCCTCGATCAGATGCAGGAACGATTAAACTGCTGAAGCGCTTTTTAGAATTAGCATACGCCTCGGTTTTATTTTTTTTAACTTTCGCATTCGGTCTGAATTTGGGCTTTGGAATCCCCATCCAGGCCACCAAAACTATGCATATTAAGGTTTTCCTCTCTTCGAAAGGGTACATTCATCGCGACATAGCGGCGCGAAATGTGCTCCTCACCGAAGGACTCGTTGCTAAAATTTCCGATTTCGGTCTCTGTCGATGCACCGACGACAATGTGTACCTTACGACGAGAGGCGGAAAGCTACCGGTTCGGTGGATGGCTCCAGAGGCGCTTCAGAGAGCGACGTACAGCGCTGCAACGGACGTGTAAGAGACCAGTCAGCGTTTTAAACAGAGATCGGTTTACGGACTAGAGGACAGGACTCAGGACGTCCGGTCCGAATCTCGCAGGAATGGCAGTCCCGTCCTAATAGCTTTCAGAAAAGGTTTCTGGGTCTTTCAGGATTTAGGACTGTCCTCGTAAAAGCTTTCACAGCAGGATTTTTTTGAAAAATAGCTGAAAGGTTCCGCATATTCTGTCTTTCTAGATTTACGCAGCGTCCTTATCGAGAGCTTTCTGAGCTGTATGCAAAATTCTGGTAGTAATCTGGACTGTGTTGTCCTGAACAAGGCCAAGCCTTGAAGGCCTGAAGGTTCCAGGAGAGGCAAGTCCTGACAGCGCAAGAATCGGCCCCTCCCCCAAAATTCCATCTGAGACCCCTGTCTGTACTGACAGGATTCTGCTGTTCAGTGCATATCCCTATTTTAGGATGTCCCTTCGCCACATCATGTGTTAACATAACTTTAGGTGGGCGTTCGGTGTCCTGCTATACGAAGTTTTCTCGGCCGGCGAGCTGCCGTACGAGGACGTAAGCCAGGAAGACATCCTAACTTTCCTACTTGAGGGAAAGCGGCTAAAGCAACCACCGCTGTGTCCTGCGGATGTGTACGTTTCGGCCAGCTCAGCTCAGCTGTTTGCACGTGTTTAGCTACGAGTTCATGTCCCAATGTTGGTCTCTGTCTTCTGGTGAACGACCTTCGCCAACCGATGTCCGATCATTCTTCGAGCGTCGGCTGGAATACCTGTCGCAAGGATACGGCTATCTCGAGATCTCAGCGCAATCCCAGTTGGAATAATTTTTTTGTACAAGCAGAACGTGTCACACTAGGGCTTGGGAAAATTCGGACTATTCCTACCAAAGGTCGGCAGTCGTACAAGTAATGTACGGTACGGGTATGGTCAGTACGGTACGGACTACTGAACGACTCGCGTCGGCCAGCGCGGGGCACGGTACGGCATGGGGTCAGTACGGTGCCGTGCTCCGTACCGTAATGAAAACTTCCTTTGGCTCGCCGCTAGGCGTCGCCAATGCAAATTCTCGTTATACATTTTTCAAATCTTGGCCCCAATTTTATTGTCGTTATGGGTACGTAATACGATTACGTGTGGGGTCAATATGGTGCGGAGTACGGTACGGATGCGGACGCCGATCCTTAATTCCTACCCACTCGAGTCATTACTTATTTTTTGGACGCTCCCCATGGTACGCTTTGTACAGCTTCAGATTCGGATTCTGATTCGCTGTTCGTTCTCTTTAGGCTTCGATATTCGGTGTTCGGATTCGATTTTAAATTTTTGCTTTGGTCCAGAACCCACGGGGGCCCAGTCCTGTGTCGTACGTTACGAAGGATTGGTGAATACGCTATTGCACTTTGTTTGCCGCGACACTCGCGGATTACCAAAACGCGCAAAACGCCCGCATTGCCGTCGTTTTTAAGTGCTATTTGAACTACGCGTGCAAGATGATCCCCTCTCCGACTGGTCGATGAGGCATCATGGAATAAAGGTACCGCTGGAATTACAGCAGTAACAGGCGCCTGATTCTTAAACACAATGTTCGCTCGGAGCTGCTTTAACTAAAGCTATTTATCCGGCTTCGAAAGGAACCTTCCGTTAGCGCAGCGTCCGCGGATAAAGCAGTACTTTCGTTCGTGCTCCTCGTTTTTCGCATCGTCACATTTTCGTCCTAGAGCATAGACGTCGAACGTAATAAAATCTTATAAAATTGGGCATAATATGAGCGGACGATAAATACCCTAAGATGTACATCACCCTTTTTACACTATGCGTATGTCTACGTTTTCTTGTGCGATGAGCAGAATTTTGAACAGCAAATAGTTAGGGCAGCGCAGCAGCAGCAGCTCTGAACTAATTTTGATCTCAAATTCACTGATGATTTATTTACGAATGGTCCCCTTTGTAGTCTCAAGCATTACCAGTCGCCCGTGTCGTTATCAGTGCTTCTCTCCGTTTCTGTTTCCCCACATCGACTCTTTCCTGACATGTCGTCATCGGTGTTAATTGTTGTGCTGCCGTGTCCTTTCGTTGCAGCGCTGTAAAGTCGACTACCTCAAATTGATGAGCACCATTGGGCTTTAAGCTAGCTACGCTGGATGCTGTATTCGTTAGTCGTTATCGCAAGTATGATTGCGGCGGCAGCAGCGTCAAGCACTGAACCGCCACGCAACGATGACGTAGCTCGCCTCACGATGGTCACCAACGAGGATCGCTACTACGCGGTGAACGTTAGCATCGGGTCGAGCAGCTCGAACTTGCAAAACTTCACCTTGACAGTCGACATCACGGGAGCAGACACTGCACTGGGTGATATTTCACTTGAGCCGCGACGTGGGCGAGGATTCGTCTTGCACAGTGGGACCCGCGTTGCGAACAACTTCCCGGAATTCTACACAATAAACAACAACGTTCAGGTTCGTTTTACCGCTTAAGATTGGGCAAAGGTACAAGCACTGGAGCTACCGTGGCTGACGCACTTGTGATAGAAATTCCCAAGCAGTATTACCTCTCCTAAGAGGTTATTTAAGTAAGGTATAGGTTGTTATCGACATAAGGTCCATCCAAAAAGCATGTCACGCGAACGAACCAATTTTCGACGGAATGGTCAGATTTGCTGATTGATGTCCGGTGTCATATAATGTCATATATCCCGTGTGGTTTGTCTCCTGACGCGGTACCCCTTAAAGTGACATTCTACGTGAAAACACAACAACGTTCTCGTGATGTCAGGGATAACATTACGGCTGCTTACCACTGGACTGAAGGCTGCATACGCCCTTCGTTGCCGTACAACGCTAGAACATGATTTCCATTTTAGTTTTCTCCGTCAGTGGGCGAGACGGAACGAATCATCGTTTTTAAAGAGTGGAAGTCTGACGGCGGCACCGAACTAACCTACCAGGCGTACAAATCGCAGCCCTTCGACGGCGTCCTCAGGCTGCCGCTGGACGAAATCCCACGATATTCGGTGTATTTCGAAAAGACTTGTGCCAACAACACCGCGACGGATGCCGGTACTTTGACGATAAATGGCCTAGACACACAGGGCTGTGAAAGCTTCGACTTCTACAACATTTCGGCAACCTTCTGCGAGATGATATTCGTCACGTCCGGAATGGTCCAAGTGGAAGACGTGTCCGAGTTCGGCAACGACGTCGCAACTCTCGTCATCGCCATTCTCCCGTACATATATTTGCCTCTGGTAAGCCGGATTTCATTGCAGTTTATCAATGACGCGAACAAAGCGCCTGCAATGGTATGGCCTTGGCGAAAAAGGAAAAATCGGCGTTTGTACGACGTTTGAGCGCATAAAAAACTCCCCGCTTTCGGTTAACGCAAAGACGTCTAAGCAGCGTATCGGGAGGTAGCCGCCGTTCAAGCGCGATAGCGGCGATGTTTAGAGGATTTTCGACCGCGTCAATGACGTCTACAATGCAACGAAAGTGGACGACATCTACGTCGTCGACTGCCATGCGGATCCCGGCCCATTCGAAGTAACACCACACTGAAATTCTGTCCGGGAGGCTGTCCGAGTATTCAAGCTCCGATTTTAGTTTCAGTTCGGCGATCAGGTTCTACAGCTAAACTATAGCGATCTAGTCGAGAGGCTTGACGACGAAGAACGTTGCGCGTTCCTCGTACGCCCCTCCACGGGCACGGAACTCGCATGCGTCGACTACACTATCGAGTTCATTCTGGGTCTGCCATTCCTCCAGAGATATTGCATAGCGGAAGAAATCGACTTAAAAGGACAGCTACGAGTTGGCGTAGCCCCGAGGACAAACAGAGAGTCACGCGTGTGTAACTACCGCGGATCCTCTCCGACGTCGACGCTAGCGACCACTACCCCGCGACATAGCACGACCGCTCCAGCAAGAAAAGGTGGGTATTTGGAATAGTAGAACTGACTAGTTAAGTTTTTAGCTGGTTTAAGGCCCGGCTTTATCGTGCTGATAATCGTCGCCGTCTGCGCGACTTTATTCTGCGTGCTCGCTACGATCTTTTATTATTATCGACGGCGAAAGAAGCTCGTAGACGCGAAGTAAGTTAAGTAATAACAAACCCAGATGAGGGTAAGGCCTCGAGAAGTATGGGAAATGGTAAGATTGCAGTATAAGGACCAGAGCATATTTCGCTAGGACATGCTTAATTATGCATCATCAGGTTTTTCAGAATAAACGAAACGTGTTCTCCGTCAAAATTTCACCGAAAAAATAATCCGCTTTTTGCTTTGGTCCCCATAATGCACTAGGGTCAGTTGGGTCAAGTGCAGTATAAGGGCCGAAGCAAAATTTGAGTTCGATTTTCTTTGAATTCTTGTTTGAGAACGCCTCGTTTGTCCTAACAGTGCTTGCGGTATGGTAAAATTGTACACTAGGATTTATAACGTGACAAGCCGAGCGAAGAATTGCTCTGGTCCCTATACTGCAAACTTACCTTGGAAACTGCCAATGGCGCCTACACGAGCGTAGAACGCACTGTTTTAGCAAGTTCGGACTGTCGCGAATGTCCCCCTACTTTGGAACAACGGCCTCTGTCTTCAGCTCCTGGATGTTTAGGCCAAGGTTCGATGAGCCGTAGAAAGTCATACCCAATCCCGCGTCGAATTCAGACCGCGTGATCCGTACGAAATCACCGAAGATGAACTTCTCCTGTCCACTTCAAAGCAGATCGGTTCTGGAGCTTTTGCGAAGGTATTCGTCGTCGACGTCAAGAAGAAGTCGTTGGAAAAGAGGCTGAACGAGCGCGCTTTGGGATCGAAGCAAAATTGTCAACATTCCAAGGTGGTGGTGAAAGCGGCGAGAAGTACGCTAGAGGAAGCCAAGTAAACGCATGCGGCTCTTCGTATCTATCTTCCTATGTTCTTTGTCCTTCATAATAGAAGGGAGATGCTGCAAGAGATCAACCTGATGAAGGAAATCGGCAGCCATCCGCACATCGTCAATTTCCTCGGCTACGTCGCCCTCGAATGCCCACTGATCGTCATGGAGTACTGTGCCGAAGGCGACTTGCTGAACTACCTGCGCACGCATCTGCAGACCCACAAGGAATCGATTGCTCACGTGTGGTATCACAAATGACTATCAATAACCATGCACTTTGTAGGTTAACGAGTACCTTCAGTCGGCACGCTACAGCAATTCAGGCATCTCTCTGAAGGATCTCATTTCCCTGTGCTGGCAAGTCGCGGACGGCATGGTACGTCTCTTTTGCCCTACGCTAGGGGTTTCCCTGAACGAGAACGATTTTATTTTGAATTCTGACGACACCGTTTTATTCCGTGCAATTCTGAACTCGAAAACCGTTCTAGAGGAGTGGCGTCCAACGACTGCGGATTTCTTAGATCAAACGACTGCCAGCCTTGGGCTAAAAGCGTAAAAATTTTTACGACAATTACAAAAATGTGGTTAAAATTTGTGTTCGCGGATGGCCATTTGACGAGGGCCTAGATAGAATTTGGCATTTATTTGGAGGTTTGTATTCGCCCTTTTCATACAGAACTCTGACCTGGAAATCAGTCGCAATTCTGAAGTCCGAGACACCCCTGCCCTACGTCACAGAAGCTACGAATTCAGGTCTTTCTTTCTTCGAAAGGGTACATACATCGCGACATAGCGGCGCGAAATGTGCTTCTCGCCGAAGGGCTCGTTGCTAAAATCTCCGATTTCGGTCTCTGTCGTTGCCCCGACGACAGCGTCTACCTTACGACGAGAGGCGGAAAGCTACCGGTTCGGTGGAGGGCTCCGGAGGCGCTTCAGAGCGCGACGTACAGCGCTGCAACGGATGTGTAAGTGACCAGGTAGCGTTTTAAAGCGAGGATCGACAGAGGCCTATTGTGTCCTTAAAGTTCAGTGCGGGAATGCCGTTCATTCATCATTCAGGCTAAGAAAGAATACTGCTCAGAAAAGTTCTGAGTCTTTTGGGGTTTGGGATTGACCCTCTAACAGCTTTCAGAACAGATTTTTTGCGAGATTGTAGGGCAGGTTTCATACATGCTTCTTTTGCGACTTACATCGAATTTCACTGCATCACCAATTCCTAGAACCGTCAATGAAAGTGACGATGCCTTATTAGGTAAATGGGTTCTTTCAGGACCCAGGATTATAACTGTTCATAATGGAAGCTTTAAGGGCACGGTTCTTTCCGAATCCGAACGTACCAGGGTTAAACAGTATTTTGAGAGGCAATTCCGTCATAGCAGCAGTTCAGGTGGTCCTTTGGAGTGCTGCTGTACGAAGTATTCTCGGCTGGCGAGTTGCCGTACGAGGACCTACGCCAGGAGGACATCCTAACTTTCCTGCTGGAAGGAAAGCGGCTAGAGCAACCGCCGCTGTGTCCTTCGGATGTGTACGTTTCGGTCAGCTTCAGCTCAGCTGTTTGCATGTGTTTAGCTACGAGTTCATGACCGAATGCTGGTCGCTGTCGCCCAACGAACGACCTTTGCCAACCGATGTCCGAGCATTCTTCGAGCGTCGGTTGGAATACCTGTCGCAAGGATACGGCTACCTCGAGATCTCAGCGCAATCCCAATGGGAATAAAATTTATCTACAAGCAGACGTCGTAAACATGCAGTAAAAAAGACGAGGGCCCGAGGTGCTTTATTGGATTTTATACAATTTATACACGTGCAAAACGCCTAAACGCAAAAAAAACCAGGCTGGTACCAAAAATTTCGCTGCTTAAGTTGAAAGCACATGGATAAGCCCATGCCGCTTTGCTAGTTAGAAGTGTCAGTTGAACTCGTAGCATGAGTAATTGTTGACTGCACTCCACTTTGATGAAGCGAAACTCTTGCTTGGGGCGGATCACACCGAAAACTGGCGTTGGGCACTGTTTTGCAGAAAAAACCACATTGGCTGTGAGTGAGGTCATGAAGATGTTTCCAAACGCATTAGCGATTTGCCAGGTACTACGCGTGGGGCGAAATTTAATTCATATAACGGCAGCCAAGAAATGCTATAGCGTACATGGTGATTTTTGTCCTACCCGACAAATTTGTATTTTATTGCTACTCCAACGCGCGAAGCATACATGGTAGCAAAGGAAAAACCACTTAGGGACGTAAATCCATATGAAGTGGGTTCAAAACAAGGGAAAAACAGAGCAACGAAATGTTAGGCATCTTGGTAATTGAAGACAGGGTCGGAAAGGACAAATGTGGCATCGAGGGATTGCACGAAGGTTGTGAAGGCGTCAACATTGGCGACATTATCGAGGGACACCGGCAAGTTATTCCACAAGTTGATAACACGGTTCCAGAAGGCATGGTGGGAAGCGGCACAGAACGACGGCTTGTACACTGCACGAGAGTGGAGTCGAGGATTGTCTCTGAAAGGAGGCTGAAACAACAGAGTATTATCAAGATCATAGTCGCCATTAAACAGCTTAAACGTGGTACTGAGGTCGGTAACAGCTCTTCGGTATTCCAGAGAATCAATATCGCAGATGCGGAGTCTGTGCTCATACGAATCGTAAGGAATCTTCTTAAGCTTTAAGACTTTTCTAGTGTAGGTTCTTTGGGGTTTTTCAAGTCTCTTAATCAGCTTTGTGTAATGCGGGCTGAAAACTTCGGTTCCGTACTCTAGCTTAGGGCGAACGTACGTTTTGTAAGCGGTCAGAAAAAGCTTTAGATCTATGTTTGGAAGGGCTCGTATTAGCTGGTGTAGGGCAATATTGGCTGACTTGACTATTCGGTTAATATGCGGCTCGAACGTGAGCTTTGAGTCAATACTGATTCCTAAATCCCTCACTTCCTCCGAAGGTTCTAGGACAGCTTCCTCTACGGAGTAGGAAAACTCAACTGGTTTTTTGCCTAAGCGGAGGAGGACAGTTTTTTTTTTGGCCGAAATGCCTAGTGAGTTCTTCTTAGACCATTCGATGACGCGGTTTATGCATCGCTGAAGTGACTCGGCATCTTCTTTGTTGTCTACCACGCGGTAAATTTTGAGATCAAATGCGCACGGATTTACAGACGCAGCAGCGTATGCGCTTTTTTATCCGTCGGATATCGAGTATATCCGCACCGCCTCGGAGATTGAATGATTTAACGATATCCGCGGATCGAGTCATAAAAGTGCACCGCATAGTACACGTACCTATATCCGCTTAACGCACTTTGAAAACAAAAACAACCGAATTATACATACCTTTATCCGTTAAACAGCGCCCAATCTGTTTGTCATTCGCGGCGAGCACCGCATTAATTTGCGACAAAGTTTTATGTTTGTGCATCAAGCGTGCAATATAAAAGGGGATTTCCAACACAACAGTAATGGTGTAGCCGTAACAAAGTTTTGGATGGTGCGAACGCAATGCAGCGAATTCATCTCTACACGCTTTTCTTGCTCGTCGGGCTGGCCTCTGCCACGTTCCGGGCTAACGCAATAACGAAGGTGCGGAACCTCATCAGCACCTTCCTGACGGATATCCAAGTTGGAAAGGTGAGTGTCCCTGTTGGAATTAAGAGCTTCCTTCGGTTTTTTTGGGCTACCATTTTTTCGTGTTAGTCAGGATGATCTAGCTACTCTTCGAAACTTCGAAAAAAAATTTGACCGTAAAATGTCGGTCGTAAGAAGGAAGTAGATTAAGATGCGACACCACCATATCGTACTCCATACCGTACTGACCACCCGGTACGTACTTTGTACCGTTGAATACGGTACGGCACACATTAAAGCCGTACTACGCCATACGCTAGTGAATTTTTAGCCAGAGGATGCCGTAGCGTACTTCGGTACAGTACGGCACGGAAACCCGTACTGGGCGTGCGCCGTACCGCACTATGTACGTAGAATACGGTACGGGGTCTAAGCACTAGCAGTAGAGAAGTATTTATGGTTTTGGAACTTTAACTTTTGAAGCTTACTTTCAGACTTCCGGAACGACTAAAAATTTCAGAATAAGGCAAGCTTGAGCGCATAAAATCGATCAAATCACACCTTAGTTGGAGAAACGTGGTATCGCTTTGCGGAGCTGACAAGGCCGCAGTTCCGTTTTTAGGTGCTCGACTCGATTGCGATCGACCTCTACAACATGAGGTCCACCGACACGATCGTCAGCAGTAAGACTGTCGGACATCGCTCGCTGGTAAATCCGCATAAGTTTAGACCTGAGAAACCGGATAATGGGCACGCTGAGTCAGTCGCAGATGTACCAGGCGACGTACATTTATGCGCGTCTTGCGAACGGTCTCGGCGGGCCCTACAAGGCCGATATATGCTTCAACAAGATTATCGAAGTTCTCCGCAACAACATAGACCCACTGGCGGAGCAGGTGAGGCTTTGCCTAGAAAATGTGGGAGCCTCACGGGAAGAGCTTTGCCTCCCCTCTTACGCCGCTGTGGTACGGCTCTGAGTTCATTGCCAGTCTCAGCTCCCCTTCCTCCGTGAGCCCCGCATCTCAAGAACCACGTAAGCCGTATGGTCCTTTGAAAAGGCGCCTTTGTAGCTAGGAATGGCACTTGCAATCAGAACCTCAAATAAAGAGAATGGACGTGAAAAGGTTCAGTGCGAGCGAAACAGATAAAATTTCAGGAAAGAAATTTAACAATTTAGTAAAGAAATTTGCTCAGGTGAGTCTAGTGGCGTCCCATTTAACCTATCGTTCGTTCTCAGGTGCAGGTTTTCCTGCTTTCCCCTGTCTAACCACTCCCCGCCGAGATCCGGTGTGATTATTGCCCCTACTAACGTAGGCCTTGCGTAATTTCTAGACGTAGCCCAGGTATGTGTGCAACTCGCAGGTTCCTTTATTCGCAAGCTAACGTTTGCAGATACGCATCAAGCTGAGGTCCATGAAGTCTGCTGGCAAAACGCAAAGCGCTTGCCTCGGTCAAGCCTACTACATGTTTGATATGGCAAGTTTAAGGGCGCCCCACGCGTGATTGAACGAAGGTCTCTTAGTATCTGACCTACGACCGCATGAAGCTGCTTTTGACGCGGATCAAGGGCAAGTTGCTGGTGGAAGAATGGAGGCCTGTCCGCCAGGAGACGTCGGGCGTTGTGCTGTGGGCAAAGTACTATCTCTGAAATCTACCGTAACTGTTCGCACCAGCGAAAGTGTCTAAGTATGTTCGCACTTTAATAAATTTCACGCTGTACGAAATGCTAGTCAAAGAGCGATTTTCCTGACCGAACCTTTAATGGCAAATTCCATCTCGTGTTAAGTGTGTTCTGCGCAAGTGTTGTTACCCTAAGGACGAAGCTTAGCCAGTCATCCATTCCCCGTCCACTGCAGCCGCTATTCCCCGAGAATAGGTCATGTTGACCTTCCTCTCTGCCTACAAGCCTCATACGACTAACGAACAGTCATGGTCTTAAAGCTTGTTGTCACGGACTATTTTTATGTGCAAGCGCCCTTACGGTAAGCACTAAGAACTGTTTGCGACCGGTAGCGGTTCTGTGCAAAAACTCCTTATCGCTCGGCGCAAGCGCGTCAACATAATTCAGTAGCCGGACTGCCACCGTCAATCATGACTGTTTTTCTAAACAACGGCCCCAGTGTTTACGGACACAAGAGCAAACTGGAAGCGACTTCGTAGCAGTGATGGGGGAGGAAAACATGATAAGCGACCGCGGATCCTGTCTAAGGTCCACTTTTTATGGCCCGAATGGGAATGCAGTTTATTATTCTGTTTTTACCTCAGCCTAGGGGTAAGCAATCGTCACGTTATCAGATACGCGACGCTGACTTTAACATGGGCCGTCGTAACAGAACGGAACCAAAATTCCAACTAAATTTCTCTCAAAAATTTTGAATTTTTGTTATGCCACTGGGTTAGTAGCGCTATTACTGTTTAGCCTAATGTCTTTAGCCGAACGTTATGAATAAGAAAAGAACGTCAAGAAGTTTTGAGCAAAGCCGAGCATTTGGCAGAAGTATGCCAAAACAGTTGCTCAAAACACAGTAGAATGAAGGTTAGGAAACCGATTTAAACCTAGCTATTCTTACGTAAGCGTGGGCACTGCTGGTACGAGATACTCAAACGCGTTCCTAACAATATATGTCTTTACATTGCAAGCCAAACGGGCCTTTGTAGAGAGACAATGCGATGCCTGACGAAAGCGTCTGCCCTGTTGTTGGCGATCAGCGCTGTGACAACGAGCTCGTCGTTCCTGTTCCCTTGGGGCTCGGAATCATCCGAGGAAAAAGACGAATCTGCGCGGGAGACCAGCACAGTTCCGCCTGAAGAGCGCGTGGACTGTTGGCCGGAGCCTATGCTAAGAAGGCAATGCTGCTTGGACCGAGGATGTCACTGGGATCCCGAGTTCTATCCGGTAAGCATGGCTAGAACCGAGAATCTGCCGTTAACCGCTCAAGCCACCGAAAAAAGCGGTGTTTTATCGTCGATGTTTTCACCAGTACCGATCCCGGTACTGGTGCGGTAAAACACCGACGTATAGAGAACTGTGGCCGGTACCTGGCGACGGCTATGGTGCTGTCCAAGGCCGATGGAGCGTACGCACGCTTAGAACTGTTTTTAGGATACCGACGAAAATGACTGTCATCGTCCGCGGAAGATACCGGTACCGCTGTGCTATTATCCCAGGGGCACTGGCTATGCCGCCTCCCCTTCCGGCCCATACGCGGATGATTGGGTGCTGCTGGACAGGTATCTACACTGGGTGAGGAACCCGTACGCCAACCACACGGAAAGGATTACGTTCCGCCGGAACCGCCTCGGTTCTGCGTACCACATCAGCATCGGTACTGATGGTCGGTAAGCGCTTAGAAAACCACCATTTTGGAGGTTGACCCCTTTTTAGGGGGAGGGGGGGGGGGGTGGTTTGAGTCGAACTAAATACAAAATTGATGTTGTGTGGAGTTATACTATGTAAGTTCGGCTACCATTAGTTTGGGATCAGCAATTAAGGATACGACAGGGCGATTAGCAGGGCGATTAGGTCAACACGTCATTCATTTTAGCTGAGCCCGGAGGTTTTTTTCCCTCGGCGCTCGCACAAACCTCTGCCTCTTTAGGTAAGAATTTTGAAAACAATGTTGGTAAAGAACCAGCTCGGGCCATACTTGCAGTTTTATTTCGCGTTGCCGACAGAAACCATTAATTTGTTTTACGGGTCGTGATATTTTCAGTTACGTCCCGCCCGTGCCAATCGACATGAACGTTAACATCCGTTCGGAGGAGCGTTTGGAAGTGGAATTTCAGCGCTCCAGCTTCAAGCCGTTCTCGTTCGTCGTGCGCCGTCAGAGCAACGGCGTAGAACTTTGGAACACTAAGATCGTTGAGGAGTCTTTAGAGGCTCAATCCGTTTGATTCTGCTGTAGGAGGGCTCATGTTCGGCGACCAGTACATTCAAATCGCGACCTACCTACCCCAGGGGTGTCGGGTCTACGGCTTCGGCGAGCACGCACACCACACGCTTGCGGTAATAAAGGACTAGAGGACACCAGGACATAGACGTACCTAGGGGGGGGGGGCAAGGTGAATCAAATTTTCATAGAAATTTTCATAATATGACCTCTAAAACCGCTCTGGATGCGCCTGCGGCGGGCTATTTTAAGTTAGAACTTCCTATTTTCATGGTTTAAGTCGAGTACGACCTCAAATTTTCAAAGAAATTTTGCCAAAAGAGCCTAAAAATCTCTTTGGTGGCGCCTGCGGCGGGCGTACTAGGGTTAATTACAACCGAAATAAATCGCTGTTTAAAGCAACTAAAAGCCCCCCCCCTCCCGAGGGGTCGTAGGTACGTCTATGCATCAGGATTGCTCTTCTTGTCGAACGAAATCGAACGTACGAGTATGACAGTTCGTGTCCGAACGGAAGAGCGGTCGGGTTATCGTGTACTTACTGGTACCGTGTCTCTCCCCACGAATATGCTCGTTTAGCGCGATCTGTCCAAATACCAGACGTGGGGCATGTTTGCCAGCGACCGAGCAGTGGATGCGACGGTGAGCCCGAGCTTCCAGAATTTGTACGGTACGCGACTTTGACGACTCTGAGCCATGGACGGCGCCTAGTTTAGGCTGTAAAAATTTGGTGCGTTTACGAAATTCGGATTGTCCCAACGTGTCGACTAAAAGTGCCCGCCGGTAGACGCTAGTCGGCCACGCGCTTGACCACTTGCTCAAGCCTTTTGGGTCGACGTTTTAGGGGTCCATCCATTCTACCTGGCACTGGAACATGATGGGAAAGCACACGGTGTGTTCATCTTCAACTCGAATGCACAGGAAGTGACGCTCGGACCCGCGCCGCATCTCGTCTATCGGACGATAGGCGGTCAGCTGGACGTCTTCTTCTTCCCGGGCCCGGCCCCGGAAGAGGTTATCCAGCAGTACCAGCAGGTCATCGGAAGGCCGTTTCTTCCGCCGTACTGGGCGCTCGGATACCAGGTGACCCTTATGAGAATGGGAAGAAACAGGGACTTGAAGCGACGTTCCGTTCTTGTCAGATTTCACAGCTCTCGTTCTTCCACAGTCCCGATCTGCGTCCTATTGGGGGGGGGGGTCTAACCTATACTTAGACGCCCGTACCGTAATCCGTACTGCGTACCGTATTTTACGGTACGTGGTACTATACTTAGACGCGACACCCCCGTACCGTATTCCGTACCGTACTGACCCTCCCCGTTCCGTACTCCGTACCGTATAATGCGGTACGGAATACGGTACGGCCGTAGTACGGCCGTACCGTACTGCCGTACCAGTGCATTTTTAACAAGAAGTACGGTACGCAGTACCGTACGGTACGGAATACGGTACGGCCGTCTAAGTATACGTTACGGCACAGGTCCAGTACGGGTTTCCCTGCCGTACCGTACTCTAGGGAAAGGAGTACGGTACGGGTGCGTCGTGTCGAAGTCTAGTCTACCCCTAAACTTCCTTCACATGGCATCGGTGTAGAACAAGGAGATGACACTTAAACTGAGTCCACTTAATAGCATGTCGACCAACAATCTACTTACTGGTGACACGGCTTCAGGAAGTCCTCCGCTTTTGCGAAGGTTTTTTTTTGTGAGGTTAGTCGCTGGTGATTTCAGTTAAGCGCCGGCTTCCCGACCTTGGAGGATATGAAGCAGACCATACGTCGCATTCGAGACAATGGGATTCCGTTAGACGTTGTGCACGCGGACATCCAGTACATGGACGAATATCGGGATTTTACAGTTTCGGAGGTATTCGTTTAGATTCCCCAGTCAGTTAAGGGAACTTTTAGGACTGGCGAGGGCTTTCGGACTACGTCAGAGGCCTGCAGGGAGACGGCCTCTGACGTAGGCCGTCTCCCTACTGACTTCATTCCCATCACCGATCCGGCGATAGAGGTGACCACTGATGCATTCGCCCGAGCACTCAATGCGGTACGTTATTGTTCCTAGTTCCTCGTTCCCGAATCGAAATCTAAATCTCACAGATCGGAAGTTTCTGAGGGCCGCCTTGTTTAAGAGATCAGCATACGCAGCAAAGCTGTTCTCTGCCAGTAGTGCTAATTCCCAGACAAACACGGTTCAGTTAACTCTGAGAGAACCGGGAGCTTTTTCGGTGGGGGGGGGGGAGGAATCACTTTGTCTCCTGGCAAAGTGGAGGCTGCACGACGTGATCCTTTCGAGGCTATCGTGAACGACATCAAGGTATAATGGCCTTCCGCCATTGGCACTCCGGCTGGAGGAGTTCCACGGCGAAGGAATGCGCGACTGTCGCGCCGAATTGTCGACTTCCGTTGTCAATAAGGGACATGATCGGGGGAGGAATTTTGGATTTTGCTCCCCCCCCCCGCGCCGATAAAGTTTCACTTTCGATATGTCACAAGATTTGAATTAGTTTTATGCGCGAGTGAAGTGAAAATGAAATTAAGTCAGTGCCGTTGCACTTTGTTTTCTGTCGATGAAGTGCGTCCGCGCTAGCGCACCTGTAGCCAGTTCATTACATTCATTCATTCATTCAATTATTTATTTACTGCACATGCAGATGTACCTTTATAGCGCGCGAAATTTATCGAGTGGCCGACGGACGAATTGGTGCCAACGCAGATCCAAAACAAGTACAACTTGACGGAGGGAACGCGAATTATGCTTGGGGTTGTATGGCCCAGCAATCATTCCGCTTTCCCGGACTTCTTCGATTCAAACACAGTCGACTGGTGGAAACAAGAATTCATCGAGTTCCACAAAACGGTGAGTGGTTAGATTGCGCTTTGCATTCAAGCCCACTTCGCAGCTCCCCTTCGATGGCGTCTGGATAGACATGAACGAGCCGGCGAATCTGGCCACCAACGAGGAGTACCCCGCTTACGAGGACGATCATCCGGCTCAGTACCCGCTAATGTGCCCTATTGAAGAAGCAAAGTATAAAGCGTGGGAGGCTCCCAAATTCAAAACGAGCAACGTCTACCTATACGGTCGGAAGCACGACGTGAGTTAGTGAGTAGTGCTGGTACCTACATAATGGATGAACGGCTACAGGCGTAGCCGTAGAAACGACCAAGCTATGGTCGTTTCTATGACTATGGTCGCCCTCGGATGGACGCCCCGTACGGCCCCAGTAGGAAGCGTGGATCGTCTTTTGAAGAAGTTCGGCGCATTTTGATGTTTTGCGAAATGTCGACCAAATTTAGGCAAAGATCCGCCTTTTGAGCCATAATCGTTGGCTCAAATTAGCGCCAACCAAATTCCAGCGTAGGTCGCTTTACCCACATGCTTTAGTACATGGTAAAAAACGTGCTCTCGACGGACACACTCTGCATGGTCGCGTCCACGCAAGCCGGACGATTCTACGACACCAAAAATCTTTACGGATGGGCGGAGTCCGTAGCAACTCAGCCGGCCGTCCAAGCTGCGACTGGCAAGAGGGGTCTGGTCGTTTCGAGGTTAGCACGTAGACGTGGAAGCTCCTGCTATGCTGCATTGAAATCACAAGCAGAACTTCAGGTCCACCTTTCCCTCGTCAGGCCGATACGCCGGGCACTGGCTTGGCGACAACCGAGCGACTTGGCAGGACCTTCAGGTGTCGGTGAACGGCGTGCTGGACTTCAACTTTTTCGGCATTCCCTACGTGGGAGCCGATGTCTGCGGATTCAACGAGCCCGCGAGCCAGGAGATGTGCCTTCGGTGGCATCAGCTCGGAGCGTTCCACTCGCTTTACCGGTGCGTCTGCACATGTCCCTCGTCGTCACTGTTTGCGATCCAGGAAATCACGAATAATCTCAGCGGAATTTGTTCACCGCAGCTTCGACTTGTGGAACTTTTGATGAGTCGTACAGCTTACGAGATTTCGAAGCGCTGAAAGTTGAACGCCTAAATTAAGTCGCATCCGCTAATGTAAAAGTTTTGACTTTTCTGTGTGAGAAACTATGTTTCTAAAAATTAAGTTAAGTTAATATTACGATTTTATAGAAACTGGTTTTTCCAGTTGGTTTTTTAAATACTGTTTAAGTTTGACGAGCCTCCGATATCGTTTCAATTAATTTCAATACTCTTAACGACAAGAGAGCTGAAACCCTTCTTTTCAGCAATCACAACACTGACTCTGCACCGCCACAGGACCCCGCCAAGAACGGCTGGGAACATGTGCTCAATGCCACGAAGAAAGCGAACCTCTGGCGCTACCGACACCTGCCATATCTGTACACGTATGAGCGGTCATAACTCGACTCTGTACCTTAGACGAGTTTCTAGGCTTCACTTCAGGGCAAGCTTGGTAGGCGGGACCGTCATTCGTCCAGTGTTCTTCGAGTTTCCGCGCTTTAAAGACGAGTCAGACCCACGGCACGCTCAGTTCATGTGGGGCGAGGCGATTATGGTCGTTCCGGTTTTGGTGCCCGAGTCCGCAATGGAGATGATCAACGTACGTAAAGCACCACTAAAGTGGCACAAGCAAAATCGGTCGTCTGCTGCATATTAGGTTTAGCATTCTCAGTCGGGACAGCCCCTCCCAGATAACATAAGGTTTCGTTCAAATGATTCCCCAGACTTGCGTGCCAAATCCGTTGTCAAAGTCGGACCCGATTTAGCCGGTCACTTAAGTCAGAAGCGTGCCGGAGCCTCGGAACCCAACCTTGTCTAAGAAATCCTAATTTAAATAAGTGTAATTTTCAGAGAGCGTCGGTGACGGGCTGCCAACATCTGAAAGTCTACCTGCCGGACGCTGTTTGGTACTCCATAAGGGATTACCGGTACGGCGAACGCATGTCGTGCGTCGCAAGTGAATGTTGCGAGCCGACACCTAGAAACATGATGTGGTAGCTGCCGCTCACACATGTCGTGACCTTCAACGCAGCCACTACCCTTCGCACCTCATTGAGCTCCTCATCCTCCCTGCGGCCCTCATCGTCACTGCGCTTTATATTGGCGCACCAAGATGCGTTCGCAACTGTGACACGTACCTGCTCGCGGTCATTGCCTTCTTCCCAGGCTCTGCCGGAATCGTACCTTACTCCTTGATCTTGCGCTCCGGCCGTAGCTATGCCAGGACAGATGGAACGGTGGTGCCATCCTCCGCATTTGCACAGCATTCCGCTACAGTTGCTGATTTTGTGCCCTTGACGCGTGCACATAAAGCACCGTCTCTCTGCACTCAATATCCGTTT
>JNEY01000079.1:31105-47780 GCA_020875895.1 Aphelenchus avenae | reverse complement strand
AAAAATTCCAAGAGAACAGAACGTGCAATCTCTTTGCATCGATCCAGACGACGATGAAAACATGTGCTGAAACAGCCCTCCCTTTTCACAGCAGGGCTATCCTGCCGGTACAATGTGCCGCCCATCCGATACCGCCCTAAATCACTTTGCATTCCTTGTAAGAAGCATAGTCCTCTTGGCACGTTGACGCTACTTAAGTTTTTGCCCAGAACAGCTTGCTAACTATAATATGGTTTGAATTTGTATTAAGACATGTGGGTCACTTCTTGGTCTTTTTGCCTACTTTCCATGCTCCTGCATTTGCAAGCGCATGTATTAGATGCCAATGCCACTATACCGTACTGCTATGCCATAGCGTCCGTACCGCTATGACATAGCGCCGACCGACAAAGTGCAATATCTATTTTGATTTACGATTCCAGAAGCAGCAGAAAGTGCGGCGCCAGCAAATGACGTCTGTCATTTTTTGTCACGTTTTCGGTACGAACATTTAATTTATTTTTGGACACTGTCTTTGCATGATATCTGTGATCGTCTTTCACTAACAGCCGTTAACCACACACCGCGTTGATGATGACGCGATCCCTGAGACATCCCAGAAAGCGTATCGGTAAGCCGCATCTGCCGTTCGTGTCAGGTGTTCATAATTCGGTATTAGCCATATTGGTTATATCTTTGCGGATATTATTGTTTGGACAAGAATGTGCAGTGCGTTCGTAACTCCTTTGTCCTCACTGTCTGCAAGTTGACTTGTTTCCGTGTGTCTTTCTCTCCGCACCCACTACCTGCTCTCCCAAGTAGTATTTGCGCTACTCCTCGCAAACTGCGCACTAGTTCGAACCCTCACATTGGACGTCACCGAAACCTTTATTCGTTCACATAAGTCGCGACAATCACTAATGTGATATGCTTAGCCAAAACTAGCAGAATCCACACGTCTTCTTGCAGCTGGTTCGCATTATGTTCTGCTGGTCCGCCGGGCCCGTGCACCACGAGGTGTAGCCACCGCAGTTGACGCCGGTGTCGACGCAGTCGGCCGCCGGTGGAACAACCGCGCCGCCACCGTTGTTGTTACACGCCTGGCAGGTGCGCGCACAATTCGTCGACATGTACGTGCGGTAGGTGAAGTCGCGGCAGAGCGTCTTCAGCGAGCCACAGCCCGCGATCGTGTCCTTGCAGGCGCCGGCGTTGCACAGGCCGCAGGTCAGCGGGCAGGCGGTGGACATGACCGAGGTCCACTGAGCGATCTTGCACTTCGACTTCTGCTGCTGGCAGTCGATTCCGAACGCTGAACGTTGAGACTTTTCAAATATAAATTGCATATTCAAAGAGCGACCGAAGATGTCCAGGTTATGTTGGCCTGCCAGAAGCCAGCTTCTATCGGAATAATTTTTGTGGATTGAGAAACACGTTGGGTCGAATAAAGGTCCTTAGTATAAAGCCCTTGGTACAGAATCTCTACAAAGCCCTTGGTCGACCTGTATTCCCGTGGGGGACGTTTTTTCGGTCAAAAATGGGTGACCGTAAAAGACAAAACTTGTTAGTTGTACAAAGAAACTCTTCGATTCTTCTCATTGTCATCTTAAAAAAAACGCTTCTACGAGCTTCAGACGACCACAAAAGCATGCTGGTTGATGCACTTTCTGCACGGATAAAGGGACCCTCCTTTGTTTCTGGCTCTAGGATGCCTGGCATTTTTGCCCTCGCTGAGCTTGGCTTTGATTCGGTTTACTACCAGACGCATTTTTGAACCGTCAATTTCCCAACCGTGGCATTACGGGCTAACTCGAAGGGGTATGGTATTGTTTTGGTTGACTTACACGTGTCGTCCTCGCAACCGTATTCGGCGGTTTCGCAGCACACTTTGCACGTCTTAGCGCAGTTCAGCGCGAGGTCCGATAGGTCTAGAAGAGTCGTGTGGTGTTATGTGAGCGCCCGGCTTGCTCTACCTGGCAGATCGCACTTGTCCGAGCGTTGTCCTCCTGCAGCTGGCGCGCCTCCTCCTTGGCCTCCTTGTCCTCCCTGTCCTCCTCCTTGGCCTCCCTGTCCTCCTCCTTGACCTCCTTGTCCTCCTCCTTGACCTCCCTGTCCTCCGCCCTGACCTCCCTGTCCTCCTCCTTGGCCTCCTTGTCCGCCTTGCCCGCCTTGTCCGCCCGCTGGAGCAGCGGCGCCGAAGACCGCGTCACAGGTCGCCTTGTCGAGCTTGTCCTCGCAGATCGTCGCGCTCGGCAACAGCGAGCCGTCCTTGTTCTGGCAGCGAAGTGGTGCTGCTGGCGCTGTTCCTGATGGCGCACCGCCACCACCTCCCTGCGGAGGGTCGGCGCACACCTTAGGATTTCCAGCGTTGCAGACCTTTCCAACTGCGCAGTCGTCGGTGTTGGGCGTCGCGCACTCACAGAGCGTCGTAGTTACAGTCGGTGCGGGTGGGCACGCCGTTGCGGCGGAAGCGCTCCTCACCGTGGCCGAAGCGACGAGCAGAAAGACCAGGACCTGCATATCGCTGAAAGATGTCGACTTTATAACCGAAATTCACATGCCAGAAGAGCGAACCGCGAAGGACTAAGATTGCTTGTCGACGCGTGCGATCAGGGGCAGATTTTACCCCCATCTATAGAGGTTTGTGCTCAAAAATTTTGGCTCGCTCGGCGGTCTACGACTTCGCAAGCTAAAATCGAAAGCGAGCATGTGGGTCCTGAGGGCATACTACCAAAAACGTGGACTAGTCACTAGGACCTCTGTCCTAACCGGGCGTCTAAATGGGCCCAAGATTATATTTGCACTTCAATAATGGGTTCTGATGCGCTGTTGATTCCGCGGATCGGAGGTCGGATGCCATGTAGGGAGCCGTACTTCGACTTCGATTCGGGACGGTTATCGAATCCGCAGGAAAATCGGGACTCTGGCGGGAAATTTCAGGACAAGAAGCTTTAAAATCACTGCTAAATCCCGTAGCCGGGACCCCACCGCCCTTAATTACTGGGTCTGGAATGGGATTCCAAGCCTGATGCCGGCTTCCTGGCAGTAGGTCGGATAACAAGGAAAGCATATTGCGAGTTAGATTCGGATTGATACGATGGATTCGAAAGGGGGAAGGACTACATTATGAGCAGTTCCATCACCAAAGTCAACGGCTGCGCTAGGCCGCTGCATGTACTGCTTTGGGTCCCGTGATCCCCTCGTATTTACGTGGCCTTGTCTGCTCGCTAGGAGCCTCTAGAACAATGGAAGCCACGTTACACGCATGTGTTCGACGCGACGAAGTGTAGCGCTGTTGGATCAGCTGCTGCTAGGAAGCGAACAAGGGTCGTGAGGGCTGCAAGCGCTGCCGACGGACGCCTATGTCATCGGGTACGTTGCGCGATGCAGTCGTTGTCTGCCAGGGCGGATCATGATTCTGATTGTTTGCCTACCTGAATGAATCCTAGTCCAACGACAGCGACATTGTGTGTGATGTCTGGGATGAGTAGGCTGTTGTAGGGACTATAGCCACCATAGCCACTATAGCAAGGCTCCTAAATAATGTGCCCACGCAAAAAATCCTTCGGTTCAGTTAATTGCTCTTCGCAACCTTTGCAGGCTGACTAGAGCGTAGTGGAGAATAGCTGCTGGAAGGCTCTGCGAGCTTCTTTTGACCATGCTCATTTTCTAGTCTGTGGAGTGGAGCTCGCTCAGTATGCTTGCTCAGAAGAGTCTCGCCGGAAAGTCGGTCAGCGAAGACTGCAGCAGTGAGCTTTGACACGACCGATGATTAATTCCTGCTAGCTTAGATGAATTGACTGGAATTCTGATGCCGTGAAAGATTTCAATATTGCTCACCTATGGCCTTTCAGTGTAGAATAACCGTGAAATGCGTATTTCATCGCGAAAGAATGATGCATCTTAATTTGGTGCAAGATTGTCCACTCCACTTGTCCGCATAAAATGTATGCGTAAACTGCCTAACTTCAGTCTCAGCTTTTGAAAGGGTGCGATTTCCAAACTATTCCGAGTTCAGGTTTACGAAAAAAGAATCTGATTATGACTACCGATCTTTTAGATTCTTTTCCGGTACACCCCTGCACCAAATCAAAAGTACGCTACTGCCAAAGCCGAGAAACGCTTCGTTTTTTACGGAACCTACTTCGCCCTTGGTTGCCTTTTTCCTTCCAGTTACATGAAGTATGGAAGTAGCTTTACATTGCGAGAACGTCGAAGAGGGAATGGCGGTTCAGACTACATCAGCGACAGGGCCGAGTCTCTATCTCGGTTTTTCGAGAGCCTTCGGCCATTTTGGAGTTCTCGGTCGAAAAACCGAGACTTTGAGATGTCGCCGCTAGGCGCCGCCCAGGGAAAATTTTCACTATGTATGTAAGTTACGAAACATACAAGCGTCAGAAGCGTTCATTAAATTGCAGTTCAAGACGGAAGTAATGAAGACGATGATCCCTCGATAAGTTACTGGCCGGCGCATTGCTTGATGGCGTCCCAGTAGGCTTGAGTTCCCGGTCGGTTGCAGCCCTGCGGACCTCCGTTGTGAAGGCGAGCCATTGTCTCGCAGTCGCTCTTGCCGGCGCAGTTCCGCTTGTAGCGGTTTACGTAGGCCTAAAGTGTGTACGTCTTCGCGAAACAGAATCTACAGGTTCAAGAAGGAGCTCGGCATGAATTTTTAACTTCCGGGTATTCTTCGTAGGTAAAAGCAAGCGTAACGATACTTACGCGGACGCACTTCGACGCACAGTCGTAGTCGTCGGCGCAGCGCTTCCAAGCGGTCTCCAGCGAATCGCCAGCCTGCTTTCCGGGAGTTCCGCAGTCGGTGTAGTAGTCCTTCTTAATCTAAAGTGTCCGACAAGGTTTTTAGTTGATTTAGTTTTCATGTTTTTAGGCGACGCTACGTAGGTACACAACGTCCACAATGGACATGCGTGCGTCCTTAATTCGCTCTGCTCTGGCGGGGCCTCGCGGTGGGCAAGTTTACCCAGTTAATATTATCCACATAAATACGCATGGCTAACTCCTCTCCTACATCCTCGTGTACGTTTTCGCGACCGCATCCCTGCTGCACGCTGGATATCGCCTTCCTGTTTTACATACTCAGCCCTGATTCCGTTTAGGGCACAAAAAAGCTTAAGCTTGAGTGAATTTCGAAGATATTCGGCTTAGCTTCATTTTCAGTTCAAACGAGGAAGTTTCAATTTTGACCTTGCAAGAAATCAATATGTGCAACTTTGATACATGATACACGTGATGTAGCGACCTCGTATGCTCTCAATCTCGTAGCCTTTGCGTCAATGTCTAGGCCAGTTGTTTGCCCACCTACGCGCACTGTCGATATGCGTGCTGGGTGAGCATAAATGTCGAGCCCTCGTCCATAAGGTTAGAGTCATACCAAAGGCAAACAAATGGACGTCTAGGGTAGGGCTTTACAACGCACTGGGAGCGTTCTCCGAAGGGATAAGGATGATAGACGATACGTAATTCGCCCAGCGACTCTAGAGACCTTTACGCTACATAGCCGTTGACGAGGGTCCCGTAGGTCCATGTGGATCGTAAAAGTCCCGGCTTTAACATCTCTTACGAGGGTATTTTTCGATTTTCGAGACAGAATCCTGTAGTTTTTCCTCCGTTTCGGAAACTACTGTCTAAGTTTTTTAGTCTACCTAGACTTCAGCTATTTTTCGGCAAGCTTTCTAAAATTACTGAACATAGTTTCGTTCCGGGGGTCTCTAGGTCGCGGTGCTCTGTAAAATTCCGCCAAGTCATGCCGTTAACCTTCTGCTGCCCGAGCTTCGAAAGACAAACGGCCAATCTAAAGATTGTGTCCCGTACTTTGAGATCCGGATGACCTTTTCCAAATTTGGTTCACCACTTCCAATAACCTTACCTGGTAGTAGCCGCAGGAAAGGCTGCCCACGTCCATCTTGCATCCGATCGGCTTGCACCCATAGGACTCCTTGTTGCAGATGCACTTCAGGCAGTCCTCCGACAGCACACCTAAAGCCTCAAGCGTGTGGCATACCGGAATGTCGCTAACGGTTACCTGCTGCCAAAACGGTCAGGAAAATGAGCATAAGCATGCGAAGCATTCTAGTAAAGGCAGATTGAAACAAGCAAAGCTTAGCTAAGGATTATTTGTCCGTATTTATACTACAGCCCAACGGCAAATGGTTGTTGACTCTGTGCAATAGTGCCTCATATCGACGTTTCCTAACGGTTATTTAACTTGTTTTCGCGTCGAACGACTCCGCTGAACTTTCAAATCGAATGTTTGCTCAGTGCAAGCATGTGTCTGTTTTTGACAAGCATGACGCAAATTGTTCGATAAGGAACCTCTCTCGGGAAGTGTGTTATTGAATTCCACGCTAGTGCTTTGATAAGTACCATCGGTTCATCGGTCACGAGCGGACAAAGGATTTAGCAAGTCATGCCAATGTACAAGTCTGGGAAACCGTCGGCCCACGATCGTTGTTACTTTTGGTTTTGCCTTTCTCTTGGGATTTGTGCCAGTCAAATTTCCCATCCTACCCGTTGGCGGGGCCAAGGAGCACTGTTTGAGAAGGCCGACACCGTCAACCTTCACGGCAAGCGGCGCTAGAACAAGCTGACCGAGCAGGCGAACGAAGACGGAAGATCCGATAAATCGTCTCATGTTTCAGCCTTAGTGAGTGTTGGAAACTAGCTGGCCGGCCGATTGTGACGAAAGGCTAACGACGGAACAAAAGCTTGTTGCAATGACCGCTCTTCCGCTACCCCTCTAGAACTCCTTTACCCGTGCCTAGAGGTTAAGGAGAATGAGAAAGCGGAAAACGTGGTCTCGATATTTCGAAGTGACCAACCCAAGCGACTAAGCATCCTGCTTTACGCGTCCCCTCTTTTAGGGATCACACTGAGGGTGGTCCACAGCCTTAGGCTTAGGCATAAGCGTAGACACGCCAAACTCTGGGATTCTGCACATTTAGCTTAGGCTTCAGATTAGACACGCCAAGGGTGAGAACCTTGACCGTTTTTTTGTGTGCTGCGACAAAGCTTTTGATGCACGATCATGGGTTTGACACCCGACTAGTCTATACGTTTATCCTAACATTTGACCGAAATACGTCTGAACATTGATGATGTTCACACCGCGTGCTAACTGCACTTGAGGCAACCTCGCATAGGCGGCTCCCACGAATCGCTGCTGCTCTGCGTCCAGCGCTCGAAGCCGGATGTTCTCGTACAGGCAGAAAAACGCCGCCGGTTCAAAGTTGAGGTAGAGCTTGTGGGCGACTAGCTGTGACGACGCGAGCAAATCCGGTAGGTCTCCAACGCCGAAAACGCAGGAGTCCTTTCTCCACATTCCTGAACACACGTGACTTGGTTACAAGGGCGTAGCTATGGGGGGGGGGCGATTCTACGACGATTCGAGAACCGACGATTCGGGAACCTCGAATTCGAGACTAAGACTAAGANCGGGCGTCTCAAGGCCTTATATGCATGAACCGCAACACAGACAGGCTCTTACCTCGGCACTTGTCCACATCGTTCATCCACCAGATTTGGTACCGGCCGATCCAGTGGTCTTGCAGCGCGAACGGCTCTTCGGTGGTAGGCTTGTGTAGGCTCATTCCCTTTGCTCGCTTTTGTCGGTCACCCTCCATGGCGTCGTACAACGGCTCATCTTGGACGGGACTGTTCTGCACTGCCCACATGCGGTTCCACGCGCCATCCGCACCGAATGCCGGATTCGGCGGAGGACGGTCCTTAATGGTCTTGTTGTAGAGAGCCCTCGCGTCGAACCCACCGGGGACAGGAAGCTCTAAATCAGTTGAGTTTACCGCTACAGTTGGAAGGATCCTTCGTGGTGTCCAAAGGAACTCCACTAACTATCTAAACAGACGCCTACCCGACGGATTTCCTGTCAGCGTCGCCCACAGTTTCTCATCCGGCAGCATCACATTCTTGAGAAAGCGCGCGAAATGTTGTGCCTTCTCACTGTGTACGATGAAGTCGACCGCGGCCCTGGGCAGTACCGCCGACATGCTCGCCTTCCAGACGGGTAACGGAGAGGTTGAGTTCTAAGCAATCCATAAGAGCACGCCAGCTTTACTGATTTAATCCAGACGGGAAGTCCGAGAAAAACCATTTATCGTCCGGGTTTAGGAAAAGGGAAACTTGTTGTCGAGGCTAAAAACTGATGCTACCAGAAATTTTCGTAGTCGCATGATTTCGTATCATGGTTTGAGCGGACTTCCACGTCAGCTTGATACGATAGAGGTTCCGCAGAAAAAAAAGTTTAAACTCTAACACAGGTGCAGCTTTATAAAAGTCCACGTATCATGCGTGCGTTGGTGATGCTATGCTAAGAGCATGCATGCGTGCATTCGTATGCTGAAGCATGCATCTTGCAGAATTTGAAATGGATTAGTGTATTCCGCACATTTATCAACTTCAGGGGTTCATGGTGTTCACGGATGATTCTGGTTGAGGCACGTGCTACGATTTTTCCCTGTGTGTCATGCATGGCGGGCATGCGTCCGTGCAGTGGCGTAATTTGGGGGGGGGCGCGGGGGGCTGCGCGCCCCCCTCGAGCCGGGCCGAAGGCCCGCGAGGGTAAGCGGGGACCAAGGCAAATTTTTCTGTTTCAGGAAATTGAGGTGTTTTGACATAATTTGTTCAAATCTTCGATTAATTTTGCGCTATAAGAGCAAAAATCGCTCTGGCGGCGCCTGCGGCGGGCTATTTTGGTTAAAAAAAGCTATCGAGTTGGACCAGCCGATCAATTTTTCGACTAGTTTTTGCCCATGGAGGCCAAAATTTTCCTCGTCGGCGTCTTTTTGGTTTAAATATGCTAAAAAGACTGTTTAGAACCATTAATGAGGTCAAAATCGGACACTCCCGAAAACTACCAAAGGTGGACCCAAGGCATTTTTTCGGCGCCGGCCTTCGGCCGGCGCTGAAAAAAAGGTAAGGGTCCCCCCTTACCATGCGCGCCCCCCTTGGCTGAACCCAAATTACGCCACTGCGTCCGTGTCTACGGACTGCTTTTCCCGTACACCTTATGTCACGCGATTAGGTACTTCGCATGTAGTTATGTCAAAATCATGAGTTCGGTACAGCCAACGTTAACTGGACACGGGTAGGAGGCGGTACAGACTTTCTGTACCGCTTAGTTTCTGGGCACATGCTTAGCGCTTACCCTTGGCAAGTGCTTCCGTTCCGCTAGAGACACTTCCACATTTGCGGTCCCGTTGAGCTGCTTCAAGATACGCACCACTTCGAGATTGGTCTTCAACGGCAAGTCGAAGCCGCTCAAGTACTAAATGGCTGAAGCTCTACTTCATATGTGATCTAAGAAAACACCACGTACTTGATAGTATTTCCACGGGTGCCTCAAGTCGGAGAGAAGCTTGACGCAGCTGAGTACGCCTTGAACCACTTCGTAGCCGCCCCATGAAACGTCGCCGACGCCCTAAAATGCATTCGTCACCATGAGGAAACGTGAAAGGCAAGCAGTTTAGTGATAGTTTACGGAGTTATGCCATTGTAAATCTTTCATAACCTGTGAGAGAAAAATACTTAGCGCTACCAATGCCCATCCATATTGCCAGCGAAGTTAAGTAAAGCGAGCCCATTTTTACCGTGTAGGTATACCGTCGTGTGCTCTTGCGAAAGACAAATCGTTCGACGTTTTATAGCGTGTCAAGATTTCCTTTTTCCTTGTGGAACGTCACCTTTCACGCAAGTCTAACACAAATTTTCGTTTAGCTAAAATCAAAATGCATTTGTCGGCTTATTAGATTAGCGCTACGCCGCGCGCACTGGAACTTACCACCACATAGACGTTCGGAAAGCATTCGGCGAGTAGTCCTATGCGACGTTTGAACTCGGACGTCGTGTTGCCGTCGACCGCGACGCAGTATGCGTTCTGCGGGTGGTACACGGCGCTCAACATGAAGTAGACTTGCACCGCATTCTTGTAGACTAGCATTCCATACGCCAAGGGAAACTGAGCTTCTTCGTCGGAAAGCGCTCGATCTGCAAGAAGCAAAACCGCTGAAGTGTGAGAACATTTAGAAAAGAGGTTATGCAAGCATATCCTAGTAAACTTAGTCGTCCGTGATGTGATCTCTGACCCGACCATACCCAAAAATTACGTATTTTGCCAGAAATTCGCCAAAATTTGAACCGTGCAAAAAGTGTGTAATGGTAGGGGTAGGTCCGGTCCGGGATTTTATTAAACACATAGCAATGATCAGATCCGAGGTTGAGACTTACTCGTTTAGGCGTATTACTAGCGGCATTGTTCGCATCGTTCAGCGAAAGGCTTCGATACAAGACTTTGGTCACATAGCGGACCTATTAGTCATTTGGAAAGGTAAGTCCTAGCCCTGAATTCGAAACGAGGAGACTGATGCTAATGAAAATGGGCTTCATTCCTCAACACGTTTGGAAACCTCCAGGCAGTGACCTTACTGTTGACACCTGTGTAACTGGATGAGTACAACTACTCGAACATCAGGCTTCTTACTAGTGGCGATTGTCCAAAAAGGTCCGTACCATTAAAGGCGAACGTTTCTCGAACGGACTCGCACGTCTTCGTAGGGTCTCGGTGGATATGTTGGTACCAGAAGCTCTCCGAGTCGAACCTCCATTTCCGAGCAGATCTCGCTGCACTCGGATCTCCACCGAGGATGGAATCGCAGCGAACTTGTTCGCGGAACCGCGGCAGCGAGTTCATAGTGAGGTTAATCCGCTCTCCAAGCCGTAGTCGTTGGTCCCGGGACGTCGTTGATTCGACCCGTTTCAGCGCTCTGCTGAGAGATCGAAGGTTAGCGCGGTCGGCCACGGCTGGAGATGGTCTTGCGTACCTGAGGTCATCTGGCAATGGCGAGATCTTGTAGAACCTAGACAGTGAAACGGTGAAAAATACTAGAATGAAAAGGAAAGAACCACGAAGAATGAAGCGAATTACTATGTTCCAGGGCCATTCACCTGGGATAGCTTTTTGTCAACGCCGTTAGGCAGAATTTGAATTTATTTCAACTTTCGAAGGAGCTATGCTTTTAGTCCGACAAAAGCGACCAAAAATTGAGTTTGTTTTCACCAGTAAAAAGGTTAATCATTTCTTGCACTGCACGAGGTTCGGGGTTCCCCATATGCTGCGCAGTCAGTACGCATATTTTGGCAGATCCATCCTACACGAAGCCGTAGAGCGTTTCCCCCGACAGAGTGAAATGAATCCCCCCCCCCGAAGCAATTATAACGAGCATTAAAGCAGTTTCGGTGCGTGTTCCCAGCACTACCACCCACATGACTAAACCAAGATGATAAAATGAACGCCAACAAGCTCACGATGAGGCTTACCTGAACAGAACTATAGCCGTGGAAACTAGCACCAGAATGAGAAGGGCGTACTTAACCAGGCGTCGCAAGAGCGCTTTCATAGCGGCGCCCTTCGAGTAAGTCACGGAAGAAGAGGTAAGAAGCGGTTCATCGCTAGGCTCCAGAGAAATGCGCATAGCCAACTATCCCAGTGGGGTTCTTCTTCCCGACAAACCGAGTCACGCCTAGGAGTGGCTAATGAGGCTCGCTAGGCAACCGAGAACGCAGCTGAGACTACATAACGGCGTAGAAAATTTCGGGAAAAGTGCACGCACAAACACCAAACACAGTTGGACCGAGCGTGAACGATGTGTGTCCGCGTTAGTGCAAGTGATCTGCGGGCGACTTGCGCTAATCCATTGTCTAGGGTGTGGCGTAGTGCTAGGGGCATTCAGCCCCACGTCCTTAGGTAGACTGGTCCTAGGGAGCGTCCAGAAAGTTTTTCTCAGGGTAACAGGGAGAGAGCGGGACCCACGTCGTGACAGAGAGGCGGAAATTGGGGGAAATGTCACTGTGCCGGGTGAAAGGCGAGGTCAAACCCGACCATGACGCAAGCGTGGCAGGGGACGGGTAGGTAGTGGAGGGAGTCCAAAAAGGCAAAGTCGCCGTGATGGGTTACAGGGACGCTTGCCTTGGCAGGGGAGGGAGGATTGCTTCTAGAATTTTCGTGACCATAACGGGAACACTTGGCTGGCTGGATCTTTTTTCAGTTATCCAAAAATACTCGTAGTAAACGACCTAAAGATGGGCGCAAACAAACGGCGGCAATAAACATGGACTTTTTAGCAAGCGCTTCTCGTGTCGGTGGCTTTGATCCGTGAGTGCGTCACACAGCGGGGTGCAAAGACGAACAATTCCAGAGAGAAGAACACTTTCGGCGGGCCCCGCGTTCGTTTGGTAGACTTTGTGGACGGCTACCCTGGGCCACATTTTAGGCATGACCGTCTTGGATGCACCGTGTTTTCTCTAATAAATCCCCTCTCTCTATTAGACCTCCCCCTCTAATAGACCCCTCCCCCTCCCCAGAAATTCACATCTGACCTGGGGACATGTGTACTTCAAGTTTAAGGCCATATTTAGATAGATGTCGATTAAGAAATTATTTTAAGCCATGAAATGTTACGTATGGAAAACAAACAAAAAGTTTTGAGCATTTAAAATTCTGAGATTTTCCATAATATGGTGGTCGGAAAATAAAACCCCCGGGGCGATTTATTAGAGAAAATACGGTAAGTTGATTTTGCGGAGAAGGTAATGAACGCGTCTGCGCAACTTTCCGTTTTAAAGTTTGCTAGGTTTAGTGCTAGTGCAGTAAACATGCGTCGAAAGAAAGAAAATAGTTTAACGAAAATAGCGCTTGACCGTACTTGACACGGTTGGCTCAGTCCTGTGAAAGATGCTCGCTATATAAGTAGTCATACGACAGCACTACACCTTTGCGCAGTTTTTGGAGGATTAGCTGTCATTTCTGAAGTCACCGAGTTCGGAGAAGCATGGTGGAGTACCAGTTTTTGTTACCTTATCGCTTGCTTTACTAGAAACATGCTAGTACGGTAACTAAGAGACTTTCCACGGGCAGCGCTTAAGTGAAATTCGTACACTCTCAGGCGGAAGTGCGAGCGCACCATTCCGGCGTAAAGTGCCTTGTTGATTCTGTAGAGTGTCGTGCATTTGTTGACTTCTTCCGTGAAAGTGACGAAGCACCGAAGGCAAACAAGCCCAAATGCAAATGGCGAGCATACCAAAGCCGAGAGACCATCTGAGTACACAATGGCATGCATAATATTCGTCATAAAGTTAGGCCCAAAGCCAACAAACGCGACACTGCACTTTTAGACATCTCTGCGAGCTTTCCGATAAAACGACCGTCGTGCAAGCACTTATAACAATAAAGCGACCATGTGTCGGTTAAGACAATTAGGGTCAGGATCCTCCAAGCGACAATTCGTATTGTACAGGGCATATTCTTCCCAAAAAGAATACCGTATTGGCTCAAATATAAGACGAGCCCTAATATAAGACGAGCCCTAATAGAAGACGAGCAAACTGATCCATTAAAAAATAGAAGACGAGGCTCTAATATAAGACGAGGCTCTAATACAAGATGAAACATGCATATCTAACCCAGACACTGGTAGCGAATCGCTAATTTAATGAAAACATAAGCTCTGCTGAGGTCCGCGTTTAAATTCGCGGCGTTCCTGAGCATAATAGATAATCCGCGTTGTTTGGCGTAAGGCTTCATTGCGTGACCTTTTCCCATCGCATTTCATATTGTCTTGTTTACTAAGTAATGTCAATGCGCCACGCTTCTAATTTAGAGAAAACATAAGAATGAGCGCGAAGCGCTCATTCTTATGTTTTCGCTTTACTACGACTG
The DNA here is from genome assembly GCA_020875895.1 of Aphelenchus avenae. Taxonomy (NCBI): domain Eukaryota; kingdom Metazoa; phylum Nematoda; class Chromadorea; order Rhabditida; family Aphelenchidae; genus Aphelenchus; species Aphelenchus avenae. Next base: position 34,063 of record JNEY01000079.1, on the reverse strand, counting down.
GATGGTCCACGGGGACCGAGAGGAGACAGAGGGAGGCAACCCGAAACCGCCTCCGCATGAAGTGTACCTCCAGTGGATCGTGGACGCCTGGAAGAGCATCCCACGTGAGGCGCTGGCGGCATCGTTCAAAACATGCGGCATCACAACCGCCCTCGACGGCAGTGAAGACCACCTCATTCACTGCATCAAACCGAACGGGCCGATTCCGTCCGGACGCGGTGCACTGGAAGAGGCCCGCATTCTCGACGGAGCTGCACTTGAAGAGGCACTCGTGCTGGACGACGAGGATACTATGCTCTTGGACGTATCCGACTCGGAAGGAGGTGAACCGTGCCCAGCACGCAACCACGTCGCCTGGTGGCGCTGGATGCACGTATACGCCCGACTGCCAGTGCGAACTTTGCGACGATGACTTCCAATTTGCTGTTTACCTGCTACATTTGCTGGTTGATTTACTTGTTTAATGTCTGGTTACCTCGAGTAATTTGAGTAAATTTGGTCCGTTTTACGCGCAAAAATAGCATTGACAAATAGAAGACGAGGCTCTAATAGAAGACGAGGCTCTAATTGAAGACGAGCAAATTGGACCTTCAAAAAATAGAAGACATCGTCTTATATTAGAGCCAATACGGTAGCATGGAAAATGGTCCGTGAAACAAAAAATATGCGAGAAATACCCAGCTGGCGTAGTGCTAATCCGACCCACCTGGCACAAGCTCGAACGATCCTTTAGGCCGTTATTGCACACGATTTCGGCGTCCAGCCCATACAGCCTTAAAGAAGTGGGCATCCAAGGCAATTTAAAAAGCAAGTGAGGCTAAGAGGACCGAAGGGGAAGGTAAGTTTTGGAGGACCATTTTAGGTGGGCGGAGTGAGAAAGTTCCCTAATATACGAGTGTAAAAGCTTTCTCTCTGTCGGCATCCATAAGGCAATGCTCGCTTGGGTTTGTGTTGGGAAAAACTGCATAGCTCTGTTCATTATATTCGGTTGAAAGCCGAGATGATATCAGTGTTTCTTGTTGTTTTCCATAGGAGGTTTGAAAATTAAAGGTCGGCAAACCCCGACCGTACCGTTCAGCCGTACCGTACCGACCCCCCCCCCCCTTACCGTACATCCGCACCTTACTCAGTACGGCCCGTACTAAAAAGCCGTACTAAGCCGGTAGGAACGGGTAAAATAAGCCTAAGCGCAAGCTTAAACCTTTGCTTAACCGTAACTTTGGACTAATTTTCAATTATTTTCTCAATTGATTGCCTCTTTTATAAGACTGTCAAGGTATACTAACATACATTCTCGGAATTAAAAACCCTTAATTGAGTAAGAGGTGCTAGCGCATCACCCGGGAAGCCCCCCCCCCTGCTAACTCGCGTCAAAGTTGAGCTAGGACCACGAAATTTGGCAGGTGGATAGCGTATATCCTGAGGACCTCGGGGATATAGGTTATGTGCGGGGCGGCCGCCCCGCCCGTCCGCCCCGCCCCGCCAAGTGGGGCGGAAGGGCTTAAAAGTGCTCCAATCGGGCTGGAAAGTGATTGGTAGCAAGTCCGATGCGTAGATTCCAAATCCGGTCTCGGTTTTCCGCTCCGACGAGCGGCCGCCCCGCTACGCCGCCCCAAAGTCGTTACTGTAATGCGCGCAAGGGGCGGCCGCCCGCCCGCCGCAATTACTGTGCTTATTACAGTACTTCCACGGAGCGCTTCCATCGCACGCTATTACTGTACATTGGTATAGTAACTGGGTGGCGTCGGTGGAAGGGAACGTACAGTAACTAGGCGCCAATTTGCGCCAGTGCGTGCGCTTGCGCAGCGCTTGCGCAGCGTGATTGCGCATCCATGGCGGGCGGCGACTGCGCATTCCGGAACAGGTCCAATGAGCTGAAATTTGGCACTAGGGGGTTATCCGAGGTGCTGAGTCCGAATCCGATGCCAGATTTGCGCTATCTCTGCAGCGCGGCGCGGCGCTTCAGGCATGTTAACGTTAGAGTATTGTTTGAGGTATTGGTTCAGAATTAGGACATAGGGCTAGACTTAGCAGGAGCAGGAGGGACCAGGGTGAGCTAAACTCGTCAGGAGCAAGGAGGGTCAAGGATATGTTAACCTTAGCAGGAGCAGGAGGGTCCAGGGTCAGCCAAACATAGCAGGAGCAGGAGGAGCTTTTTAACGGTTAAGTATTGTTTGCGGTATTGGCTCAGAAATGGGCACTGGGAAATGGACAGTGCCTGGGGTAGGGCCAACAAGCGCCAGGGTACGCGCAGCACACAATAACCGACCTACCAGGGCCAGGTACTAACTAAACTAGTGGGGCAGGGCCTCAGCCGACATGGAATGTCGCGCCCGGGAAGGACAGCATCAGGACCTCATTCACGCTAGACTACCAACGGGGACAGCGCTCGCGTCAGGTACATGCTAAACTAGTGGCGCAGGGCTTCAGCCGACATGGGATGTCGCGCCCGATAGAGACTGTGCCTGGATCGGGTATAAGCTAAACTAGTGGGGCAGGTCCTCAGCCGACAAAGCATGTCGCGCCTGAATTGCAGACCTATGGCACCGAGGGAAGAACTCGCTAGGGGCAGGAGGGGGGGAGGAGATTTTTAACTCAAAAGGAGCCTGGGGAATCACGGTAAACTAGACTCCGCAGGAGCAGGAGGGATTAAGGAGGAAAGCTAGACTTGGGCAAAGGTAGAAGGTACTAGGGTAAGTTAAACTCGGCAGGACCAGGAGGGACCGGGGTAAGCCAAGTTCACCGGTGCTGGGGGACGAGGGTAAGCTAAGCTCTGCAAGGGCCGGAGGGGTTAGGTTAAGATAAGCTCAGTAGGGACATGAGGGACCGGTGTACGCCAAACTCAGCATGAGCTGGAAGACCAGGGTAAGCTAAACACAGTAGGAGAGGGGGACCAGGGTAAGCTAAGACTCTGCAGTAGCAGAAGGGGCCAGAGTAAATTTAAAAAAAAAAACTCAA
>JNEY01000078.1:466778-481600 GCA_020875895.1 Aphelenchus avenae | reverse complement strand
AAAGCTTGGCCCCCGCACAGGGTGGTCACCAGCTGCGTCATCACTTGCAGCTAAGGCGCTTATTCTAAACTCAGCACTAGCCTCGCTGTACACGCCAAGTCCGCACTTACTTAAAATCCGAATCGTCTTTTATGTGAGCATGAAGGAGTTACAAGGCACAACGTAAGTGCGAGGCAATGACTGGCGATGAACCAGCAATCCCAGATAATTGTCGGTGCGGCAAGATAAATATGTTAAAACAGGCGCGATACCGTGAAACACAGAAACGCTAATCACGCATGGCAGATCAGAAACGTATGGCCCAACAATGAAGTGTTGTCCTATCCGCCACGTCTGAGGACAGCGGCTGAGGCCACACTTAAACTGCAATTAGGTACGTTTAGCTCGAAAAGTACCACAAGCCGCCTGTCCTACCGTTTTGCGTGCAACGCCTGCTATGTATGCTATGTACGTCCACAGTTAAAAGTCGACTAATCAGCTCTTATCAAACACGTGTTTTTTTTTCAAAAGATTGCTGAAGCACGTTACCCAGTCACGGTACCACGTCCGATTTTGTTTTTGTCGTTACTCTGTTGACCAACACTTGCTGGCACTTTACTGTGAGAATGCTTTTGCGATTGCTTTCCGTGCCGTTAGAAGTTATTCAATTCGTTTACTCAATTGTTCACTGCATAGACTGTGAAGCAGAAGCTGGGCGTTGGCTATGAGAAAAAGGCGTGTGGGTTAGAAACATAGGTCACAATGACGTCACGTCGGTTTGCATTTTATTTGTCCAGATGTCTAGTACAACATTATTGTGGAATTATGCTTCAGGTTTTTGAATAAAAAAGCAAACCTGCAACAGTGGCAGGGAATAATTTGGGGATGACATGGTATAGACAGAGTACGTGCAATGCTCCTACTGACCAGAGAAACTTTGCTGATCCTGCTCACCCGTTGGTGTTTTTCCTTTCCCATTACTTGCTCCGCTTTAATCAGTGTGGTGAAGCCAAGACTAGCTAACAGCGTCGCTGCGCGCACGAGAAGCTTGTCGGGGTGTGCCATGGGTTCGTCATGACTTGTTTGGCACCATGTCCATAGTTTTGTCAGCAGCTCCGTAATACGTATTTTAGCGATTGTGGTGTTTTTGAGTCGCTTTATTCCGCACCGCCGTTATTGTTTATTCTTGCTCGGGCTACATTTTAGGAAACTACTCAACCGGCCTGGATAGAAACGGATGTGTGCACGTAGTTTGTACCATGGGGACGAGCGAACTGACTGCAGGTTTTAAGAATAAGTATTCGATAAATAATTCAGTCGAACGACTGGACGCGTCATTTTTGAGGTAATGTTTTTAACGGAAAACGCGACATCGGAGAACCTGCCAATCCTTTCTGCAGATAGAAGTAAAGCTGAATGTCCCAGCGCGACCTGCATAGATCGTGAAGTTCAAGTTGCAGGAGAAGGATTTTCGCTTATGTGCCGTTAACCACAAGGGCACACTGAGCTGAATACGGATGGAACTGCTCTCTCTTCTTGTTACGGACAGGAGTTTACAAAACCCGCTTTGAGAGCTTCGAGTAACGAACTTGCGCGCCGCTCGATAACACAGTCGAATTTCTTTCAGATGTGCTCAGTTAGCATCGCCATGACCCTTGGAGAATCCAAGGGCATGCTGCAGCGGTTTTAACATCCGCGACCGCTTTCGTTTTCGTTCAGTTCCCACGTACCGTGCTTCCGTTCCCGCTACCTTTCTCGCACAGCGCTGGTAACGAAGGTCAAGCACATCAAGCAAACGGTAAACACAGTAATAGCACACTGTCAAGCGGATAGCAAAGCTCGCAGTATAACCAACAATGGTATGACGCCGAAACAAAAACGAGGAGCACAAACTAAACTAACAACAGTTTTTTAGAACTGAAATATAAAACTGAAACTGCATTTCCTTGACTGAATGCCATACCTCATTGTTTTTTTCGAAGCCGAATGTCTTCACTCCGGATGGAGAGTATGCCGGAAAGCCCCGTCCAAGCAATGGGAAATAAGTGGTCGGGTGAGGTCTGCGCACAAGATGTGCCGTATAATGCGGTGTTGCTGCACCATCCGAATGCCCACATAGTCCAGGATGCAGACCAGAACACTTCCGTAGACGGCCAGATATCCGAGGACGGCGTCGATGATGAGCCTGATGCGCCTGATGCTCTAAACGGCCCGCATGCGAATCACGTCAAGACGAGATGGCTTCCGAACGTGCACAGTTGCCCGAGGATGACGTCGATGTTTACCTTGATGTCGCGACGGCAACTACGTAACCGGCAAAATCGGTACCATTTTCAGTCGGTACTATTTTAAGTCGGAACCATTTTCAGTCGGCACTATTTATTTCCGCGGTATTATTTTCAGTGGTACTATTTTCGTTTTACTATTTCGTATCCCTATGTATTTGACGGTTATTTGACGCCCCCCTCCCCCTTGTTAACAGTGGTTACAAATCGCTGACCCCCCCCCCCTCCCCTCCCCCAATGTTATGCCAACATAATTTCTGGACACACCCTAAGCGGGAAGGTCCTCAATACACTTTTAGCCTGTGCAACGAGTTGCAATGCGGCACGTGATAACACGACATGCCTGATGTTTCTGTCGGGCCCAGAAACCCGGATTTGGAGCAGGTCTGTCTGCCTCGTAGATCCTGTGGCGGTTTTAACAATATGGTCGGATTGCGACTTCCTATTACGATTCCTAAAATGACCGGACTTATTTTGCCGATCGCGATTCTGAGTCGAGATTTTTGCTCATCGCTTGGTACCCATCACAAGACGCCCAACGAAATTTTCATAAATTTTGCGGAGTTTTTAAGCCAAATGATAAAGCTCTGTTTCAGAAGCCTCGTTCGTAGAGGTTTCTGCTAAATGCTTGATGGATGTTGCAACCTTACTTGTGCGAATGAATGCCACTCAAACGTGTGAAGGTAGTCAGGTTTTTATGCAGCTCGCTGTTATTTGACACATTATTGCCTACAGGTTACGCCCTCTGTCCGTAAATGTGTTCGGGTGTACCTTCAGAAAAAATCCTAAGCCTTCTGTCGTAGGGCACGGCAAAATGGTTCCTTAGACTTCGTTGAATTGTCCGGCGGAAGACGAAAAATGACCAGTGAGTTTGAAACGATGAACGGATTCTTGATTTTTGACACCCTTCTTGATGCGTTGACGCAGAACCAAACGTTTCAATACGTGCACAGTCCTCGGAACCGAAAGAATACGAAAGTGAGAAGAAAGGACTGTGTTCCCTAGGTTGTTATTTCTTTGAGCAGTTACCAGATGAAATTCTCATGCGAATGCTACTTGTAAGTCTCGAAATTTAGGGACCGACGAAACGAGCGTAGATTAATCTGCGGCGACGCTTTAACCATAATCACTGTCCATACTTTAGTCAGCCGGTGTAAGCAGGCCGCGCAAGCTAGCATACTTATTTTCGGCGGCTTGCTGTATGACGCAACGATGAAAGACTCGTGCTGGATTTTCTCACAGGCTCTGGAGGCTGAAATGCGTTCATAAGGCACGAAAAAATTTTGGGAAATTTTTTTCCGGCTTGTATGTTTTTTTTCATGCGCTTGAGCTTATCCTGCTTCTACCTCGTGTTAAGCCGAACCGTTTTGTTCTTGCTCTGATAGTATTTTAAGCACTTGGACAGTTCTCTAAGGTGCGCGGTTAGCCATTGCATGGCAGGCGCTTCTGTTTCTCCGCGAGCGAATCGGTAAGCAAGTTAGCTGTTTCTGTTAGCTGTGTTTTTTTGTGTTGGCCTTTGTGGCAACTCGCAGCAAGTTCTGAAGCGGCTATCGGCTACGGCCATAACCCGCGCCTTTATTATTTTCTATCGGTAGTAGTTCGCAGCTCGCCTCAATGGCAACGTATGCGAGGCACGCTCAACCTGCGTTGAAAATAATCACAAGCCCAGCTGTTCGATCCTCAAATTGCTACGTTTTCTGCGGTGTGTCGTGTACGGCCACAGTTCCTGTAAACCCCACTAGCGCCGCTACGTGCGCGTTAGCGTACGCGAGAGGTATTGGTACTTAACCTCCGCCACGACTGTGAATCAACTGCTGCTTTTTCCGGGCAGTTTCGTTGTTCCACCAAAAGGTCCAAGCATTTTCCTATGGTACAACGACTTTTTGTGCTCGCACCGACTGTTTCAGACGTAATGAAAGTTATCTGTTTTTTTTTGCTTGACGAATTACTCGCAAATATTCGTGCACGGCATGTGGAATTAAGGCACTGTGTAAAACGGAAAAAAAACATCATAAGACGTAATACCGGACGCTTGGATGGTATTACTGCGCGAACGGAATTTGGTGGACAGCTACGGGCGGCGAGTGTTGTTTTCCGCGTAACATACAAAAGTACATTTCAAGGTGACGACGTCACGTAGACGATATTGAACCTCGTAAACGGACAGTATGAAGCAATAAGAGGACCGGATGCGCTTGCATCTTCTAACTTGCAACTTTTTAATTGCAATGCTTCCCGTTGTGGGCAGAATGAGCAGAGATGTGGATGTAATGTCCGCACCCTTGTTGTAATTAAAAAAGGGGTAGCTAATTAGCCGGCAGGCATTCTGCTAGAATCAAGCGCGTCGGCGGTTAAGCCGAGGAGACCAGCACTGATGAGAAGTTCTTCCAGTTTTTACCAATCTTAATTAAATGAAGACGAATTACGTCATTACAAGCGCAACTGGTAGCTGATTGTTTGTTGAATATCCTATTTCTGCTGGAGCTCAATGCACTTATGCTTGGCATGCCCGGCAAAGACGTTAAGGATCAAAGCTTAGTTTTCTATGCACACGCCCAACTAACTTGGTGCTGGGCCCGCCATTTATTGTCCACGAAACGTTAGACTGACGAGTGCACGGCTTTTGTTACAACCTCATATTAGATTTCGGGCCGAGCCGAGCTTCTCGGCTCTCCACAACACATTTCGATCTGTATTTCTAAGTTGTATCTGTCGGACCCTTGTGAAGCGAGCCTGCCTCCGTGCCACGTCAGGCCTCGATTTGAAGGTTTGTAATTCAGACAGGGCCTGCGGTGGAAGGCTCGTTGCCTGTGGGTGCTGAAACATCTTGGAATCTGCTTACAAGAGGTTCCCAAAGAAATAATCGCGACGTTTATTTGTGCGACACTTCTCTTCAACTACGTTACTTCAGCGCCGTCCTTCCGCAACCTAACTTCCTTGGAACAAACTTGCGCCAGGCCATGTTGCTTTTCACGTCAATTTTGGTTAGTGCTTATAAACCGTTCGTGAGCAAAGACCCAGGAAATCTTTCACGCAGGTTTTGGGGGAAATAGTGACTTCTTACAATGATTTAACGCTGTAGCCGTCTATTAAACTTTTAGTTAGATCCATGTTTGAAAATTTTTTTGTCAAGGCAAACGGCGTGGGACTACGAGTTTGCGCGTCACATTGTCCAAGAGAACGAAGGTCACGGCTAGCGATCAGCAACCCATAGCAGTTTAGTTAAAACGACGCCGAAGTACACGGTAAACCCGTTTGTTATGCCTATAAAGTGTTTTTTATTCTTTTTTTACTAAGCTTCGTAACGTCGTGGCGTTTGCAGTACGTGTTACGTCCAGTGCCTGGAGTAATGGTAATGGTAATGGTGGTAATGGTAATGGCCAGAAATCGGCTAGTGGGAAATGGTAATGATAGGTAATGGTAATGGCACCAAAACGGCTCAGTGGGAAATGTAATGGTAATGGTAATGGCAAATCTTGATTTGCCATTACCAAACAAGCACTAGATAAAATGCCCGCCGCAGGCGCCGACCGAGAAAATTTTGCCCTGACACTAAAACTTCTGTTGGAATTGCCCGTCGGCGACGCCGAAGCGACGCTGTCGCTAGTCAGGTTTCTTTTGTCATCCATTCGCGGAAAGCCACGCGTCACAAATCGATCTTAGCAGGCGTTTGGAGGGAATGTTATTGATGCAGCCTCGCGATAATCTGCGCGTATATGTTTGTGTTTAAATACGCAATATGTCACTGCTCGACTCGATGGGGCTCGCACTTCATGATGGCCGAGAGGGTTCTTGAAATCTGGAAAGACCTGAACCAGGTAAGCTCGTACGCTTCTAAAAGGTCACCCCATGTTCTGTGATTACAGGTATGGAGCTGCAAGGGTTGGCCCACGTTTGTCGAGAGTCACATCGCCTATCTGGCGTTGTTCTGCCGCATTGTGGAACCCTTCCATGCCCAACTCATGGCAATGCAAAAGGACCGCTCGGTGACCGTGTCGAAGGTCTACGCTCAGATCAAGAAGCTCAGCAAGCACTGCGATAAATTTCGCAACGAAGCTCCTGACGCGTGGGCGCTTGCTAAAGGTATGTTTGCTTTAAGAATTTCGTCCTAGTCTCGCGTTTTAAGGAATCAAAGCAGAGCTGCTAAAGCGCTTCGGTGTCTACATCGACCCTAAGATGGTGGGATTCAACCCGCACTATGCAGTCGCCGCAACTTTGGACCCATCGCAGGCGTTCTTGGTCGACATGGACAGCGACATCATCAGCCGGCTCCTGCTAGATCGTATCGGTAACGACGACGTTCAAGAGGTGGTTTCCGACACCGAATCACTTGAAGCGGGCGACGACGACGCGTACGAGGAAATCATGCGCAAGAAGCGGCGGATGCAGAAGCGCACCAGCTCGCAGCAGCAGCAGAACAAAGAGCTCGGTCGAAACGGCGATGAAGTGCAGAAGTACCTCGATGCAGTCCTTTATGCGGACTTCGGCAGCACCGATCCGCTCGAATGGTGGCGCAGCGAGGGAATAGCCAAGTACCCTCGCGTCTACGAGCTAGCTATGAAGTACCTACCGGCTCCTGCGACTTCGGCATCCATCGAGCGTTCATTCAGTCAAGCAGGGCTCGCTCTGGGCGGACGCAAAGGCAGTACTCTCGAAGACTTGTTGGACATGAAGCTCATGGTTCACATTAACGAGAACATGTCCGGAGATCGCTAAGTGAATAAACGCATTCGGTTCTCGAGCTAATTTTGCATGTAGGTAATGGTAGTGGGTAATGGTGGTAATGGTAATGGCCAGAAATCGGCTAGTGGGAAATGGTAATGGCAAAGTATTGGTAATGGCCAGAATTTAAGTAATGGTAATGGTAATGGTAATGGCCAAAAAAAGTGGTAATGGAAAGGCACTGGTTACGTCACTAAATGCAAGAAGATGGATCCAGTTAGAACGTGCGTAACGTTTATAACTTCGTTAATCCTCCTTCCTCCAACTCGTGATGTGCCTCTACAGTTGGTAATGCGTATTAGTAAACGCAGATGCAAGATTTGTTCAACTACCGTCAATCTACCAAAGCCCTGAATCTAATTTTAATCTAATACATTTTATGAATCCATTTTTCGGAGTCCTCACAATTGGTCAAATTCTTTTAAGCCTGTGGAAAGGTCTGCTAAGCCAATGGAAAGGTAATTGCCGTTTTTAGCTTAAAGCATTGGCGTCCGAAGGGTTAACTCAGCCGATGGGAAGGGTTTTTAAGCCGGCGGACCACTCTGAAAGCTGGCAAAAGGGGTTTTTTGGCCTATGCTTGTGAAACAAAGTAAAGGGTAAAGTTCTAAGCATAATTTGGAGCGCGTTGAGCCGTGCCAAACAGCTTGCCGGAAGATAAGCGTCACAACCAGACGTACATTAGCCGGGGGAGGGAAATTTTCTTCCGAGGGGCAAAAGTTCCCCATCCCCACTTTTTTTACAGGGAGGGTGCGGTGCCAAAAGCTGGCGCGACGTTAAGTGACCACCATAAACCCTTCAAGAATGGTCTGGAATGCCTACAGAGTGCGAAATAAATAATCTAACAATCTTAAGCTGTTAAAGAGCGCAAGAGCGTTCGAGCATAGTTTTTATTTACATACTCACATAGGCCTTTCAATAATTCATAGTGACCATATTCCTGGGGATTCGCGGTGTCCCTAATGTCGGCAACCGGCATCCGTACCATGGTCAGTACTGTACTGATACATCCGGTACCGGAAGTTCTTATGCGACAGATATTTTGTGCCGTTGGTTCTGTTTCATCCGAAATTTTTTATGGCAATAAGCACTTATAATCGTTTGTCGTGAACGAATTCCGATTAAACAAAAATTAGTATTTGTGCTGCGTATCTAAAGAGGACACTTATGGCCGAATCCATCTCTTCGCAACTAAGAAGCGCGCAGTAATAAAAACTTGTTTGATCTGCAGGCTTATCGAGAATAATTTAACTATTTGGAGTTGCCACTTCTTGCTCCGTGCAAGACGGTTTTTTCCGCTTTTCTGACCTTATCCAACTGCACGGCCACGGCAAAGCTCGTTAACTTCTGCACGACGGCTGCACGCTCGAACATTCAGTGGGTTTGACCCTCAAGAGTTCAACGCCAGTCGCAGAGAAGCGCGCCTGCGATTTCCGTCGCTCGATAAGCCGCGCATGTGAGAAGAACCGTACTCGGCGCCCGCCGAATGCAAGTCAATGGGCAGCCGACGAACGTCCTCCACTCGGAAAAGAGTTCGCACTTGCGTCCCACTTCCGTCGACATCGTCGTATCGGTGCGCTTCAGACTAGCCGCGTTCCTCTTGCTGGTTCTAATCTTCAATGTTTTCTTTCTTTTGTTAAGACGATTGTATTCTTTGTTCAAACACCGGAGCAAGGTGCCAACCAACGGATTATGCCGCCAAGCGGTTTCCTTAAGGTCTCGAACAAACTTTGCGAAAGAACAAAAAAAATCGATTTCAAACGATACAATATTGACCCTAAGGGGGCCAGCGTCACTGCGCACATGGACAGGTTTTGTGTCTAACTATTTTTGGACAGATGATTTAGCGCTGATGAACAGCCTTCTTATGCCCACGCACTTGCGCTTTAGGGTGCGTTTTAAGCTTGTTTATCACATTCATTACGCTGCTTGCAAAGACAGCAGTAATACCAAAGTAAATCATAAAAACATCGATCGCTTCAGGCTTAGCTTGCGTTCCTAACGAAGGTTCTATGCTCGTCAGGGAAAGAATGAAGTGCTTCCAGATTTTGGGATATTCAGTACGCTTGTGATGGCGTATTAGAAGTTTGCGTTCTTCACAGCATTCGCAAGTTCTTTTAAGCAGGCCTCGAACGACGGATAAGTCAACGACCGCCAAAGTTTCGTACCGAACATCTACTGTTTCATCATAACTTTCCGACATGACTAAACATTATTCGTCGTTATTAACCGATTTCTTGCTCTGTGCTACTCGGAGCCTTCATAGCTTAGCGACTCCATAATCATTTGCCGCTTAATGTCGTAGCTCACCTAAACCGGCCGGGTATCACGTTCATATTTCGGACCTCATACACAAAGACCTTGCTAAAATGCGGTAACCCGCCGGCTACAAGGCACGCTGCTGAGCAGCATCCAGAAAAGGTAGTGTCTAGGCTGTAATCCATAACATGGTCTAGTTTATCGATGCCTTAATCAGTGGACGCACCTTAACGTTTCCGCAAGCTGACCTAATTTGATGCTCGCGAGCACGTACCGTACCCACGTACCTACGTACCTATTACCGACAATAGTGTCCCCTGACTTCCAACCCGGTGCGTCTCCGCGCATTAAGGACTGTTTCTAGCACCACTTCCTACCACATTTTAGTGTTATGGCGTTGGTGCGCAACTCGTCAGTAATGGGATATCGGACGAGTCATTCATATGATCTATTGTTTATATGGTAAGGGAGCAAGCTTACGCGTGGTCAATGCGTTTTTCAAAGACAAAGTAGCAACTCCACTGAAAGCGTAGATGTTAGTCCGAGGAAAGGAGCACAAAATGCATGGCAAAGTGACGAAGTCATAGAACCAACAAGTAGAAAAGTTCAAACGGGCTTCGAACGACAGACAGATATATAGCAACCGGTGACAGGTTTTTTGGTCAACACATATTCGCCATATGTATTTATCCCTGCGCATATTAAACGACATTAGAAACATGGTTACGCGTATCTTCTTTGATGTGCTTCTTTCTTCCCTGTTCTGCGTTCCTTTTGCCTTTTCTTTATGCTTGATGCATAACCCTTTTTCAAATTTCATAGGCTGGGGTAGCGCTGTCTTTTAAGGGCTGTTGACGATTTCGAATCTACTATTCCGCACCGTCATGTTTGTTCAAAATTAAACGGCGTCAACAATGCTGGTCGAAGGAAACTTGTTGAACACCTGATTTCAGGTTTTCAATGGTAAAAATGCGGCGCAAAGCACAAAAATACCGTATTTCTTCTAATATAGCCCCTGTGGCTATATTTTTTGTAAGGGCTCTCCGAGGGGGCTATATTAGAGGGGGTCTATTAGAAGGTGGGGCTATATTTTGAAGATGCCCCCGCAGGCGCCGACAGGCAGGGAAAAAGGGTGAATAAGAAAGGAAATCGACTGAAACTTGAGGTTTTGTCTTTTTCTGACCATATACCTTAGATTAAGGCACGATTGCGTATGAACAACCATAACACAACCTCATTACATTAATACAACGAACCAGCTCCCCGGAAACACGGTACTACATATTGGTGATGGGGCTCTTTTCGAAGGGTAGGGCTATAATAGAAGAAATACGGTAAGCCGAACTCACGGGTTCCGGGACCGGGACCCCGCCTCTCCCCCCAACCCTGATAAGGAAACTACACGCCTTCTTGTCGGGACGTCAAATTCGACGTAAGGGGACCCTTAGGCTAAGGAAAAAAGTGGAAATGAATGACATTTTTTCCTGCCATTTCCATTCATTTCCATTTCCCACGGGCCATTTTCTGGCCATTTCCCATTTCCCACTAGCGTCATTTGCCGCCATTTCCATTTCCGGAAATGGAAATTATAAACCCTGCTTCCAACAGCCAAATGATGCGAAAAGATGATGATTATTGCATAAAATTTCGAATTTTGCGCATAAAGTGACGAAAATGTCGTTTTTCTTTTTCTCTGGCTGACTGCGTTTTTCTAAAGAATTAAAAACTGACTGCCTTCTCTGCAACGAATACACGGTTGCCGGCAGGTTTTGATATTAAGCGCTGTTGGGAAACTGTACCTGAGTGGTAAATTAAGACCCTCCTTTGAAAATGCTTATCGTTACTTAGGACTTAGCCATTTCCCTATTTGCTAAACTCGTCAAATGTACGGAAAGAGTTGGGCTGATCGTAATAGACTGCTCTGGGCGCTCACATAACATAGTAGTTGTGCGCGCATACAACAGAATACCGATCGGGCATGGTGCCACCACGAACATTTCAAGCCAGCGGCTAGCGACGTCCGTTGTTTTTGTCTTCCAGTGCCTGAAAAGGAGGCGACTACCTTAAAACGCATTTCTCGGGAACTTTTGCCAGCGAACGTTCGATGTCAGGGATAGCGGCATGTGCAGGAGGTTTTGACACATATAGAGGATTCTGCATCAGGTTTTCTTGACTATACAATTTCCTATCTTTTAAATGACTATGGCTTGATTTGTGTTGTAACTGCTTTGAGCCGGCGACGCTCACCAAGTCACTTTGAGGCGTTGTGTGACTGATAGTCGTAGGCAGGCTAATGCGCGCCTACGAGTGCTCACCCGTAGTGTGGGTAGTTCGTTTCAGATTCTTATCAGTTACAAAAGCGCCGCTATTAAGAGATTACTTCGAGACAAGGTTCAGTGAACAATGTACAACGTGCAATCACAGAATGCATAATCTCGAGCGAAAAAGCGGCAAAAAACATAAACAACGTCGATTTGGCATTTGTTAACCAACAAAGGTGCATTATTCGTGAGACGTTTTATGAAAAAGAGAGAAAAATGGCATTGTCAGGTTTTGTGAAAAAAGGAAAATCGCATGCTTACAGGCCCACGTGCTTTACGCGATGTCATGAATAGTAGAGGTTCACTCGATGCTTAGAACTTGACAGACAATGTGCCAAGTTGGTCCGGCAAATACACCGTAGTTCGGGAATCAGTCTAAGATGTACTTTTTTTTAAATTCGTTAAATCACGAAAAACCGTTGCACCTTGCAGAATGTTTGGATCTGAATGCGGGGAATGTGTTATTAACGTTTTCCCCGCTCTTAAGCAAGCCCATAATTCAGTTGGTTTGGTTGGATTGAAATCACGTAGACATTTGTTTGAAGTCCCCGCAATCTGACTAGTTCTTACTAGAGATCGGGAGTGGTCATCCGTGCCGTACCCGTACCCGTAGTGACCCATCCCGTACCGTAGCCGTACCCGTAATTTACGGGCCGTACCAGTGTATATGGCTACGGATACGGGCCATAAATGAGCTGAAACTACAGCCGTACCGTAGCCGTACCCGTATTCTACGGCTACGGCTACGGGTACGGCCCGTAGTACGGTACGGCTCCCGATCTGTACTTCGTACCGAATTTTCATCTTTTTCATAAACCGCAAAAGAATATTTTTAAGCACATAACTGGTCACTCCTCCGACAAGAGCGCTCAAGCATTCGTTTTGAGAAAATGTACGACATTTAGGCCATGTATGAGCCAAGTTAAAACTCGATCCAGGAATTCACTGTTGGAAATCATTGTATCCTGTTACTCAGCGGAAACTACGCCAGTGCTCGAAATGATGCTGGAGGCTGGCATAACTGCGCTTTTTCATGAAATGTCGTTAGTTAACAAGTCAGTTTTTAGGTCATGGCTGGGCATGTTTTTAAGGAGCCAAGACCTAGACACCGATGGCCGCAAGATCAGCGCCAGGTCGCATCTCGACTTTCGATCTCGATATGATATGGCAAAAATCGATGGTTACCGTAGATAATTCAAATGCTGGGATTTCGGATAAATACACAATGGTGGAGTAGGCACTTTCCGAAATGGTTCAAATATTCGCGTGTACCCGATGAACGAGTTAGATGCTCATCGATTAAGATGAAGAAAAAACACTGCCCCATTTATCAGGTTTTTATCACTCCTTATGTTCGAAAGCTTAGACGACTTATTCGGTGCCATTGATGCCCATCAAAGCACCTGACGCGCACTGTACTCGACAAATGTAAAGTGTACATTATTTTTAGAGGGTAAACATAAACGCCTGGCAAGACGGTTCTGTCTAGTCGGCAAAGTCGATGTTGCCATGCACAAGTCGAATGCGTGCTTGTTCACGGCTATAGTTTTGCCTTTTATGATTACGCAACACTTAAGAACATTTGATTTGGGATTCTCGTAAACGGTAAACACTAAAATAGCGTTTATACGAACATTACAAACGGTCCATTAATGACGGTTGGATGTGGGCATGTCCTACTGCTACGCGAAAGCCGCGCTGTGCGCATGCCGAACCGCTATGTATCTGCTATGCCATCCCCGTTTGGTGTCCTTGAGTGGCCTGCGAGAAAGCTGCGTGTTAGTTGTAAGTGTCACCTTTGGTTCAGGATACACAAGTTCACGACGCGCTTAAAGTTGTTCGACTGTCTGGGCGACGAGGGTGGATATATAGCTTTACATTGACAGGTTTTTTTGCCTAATAAAACATACTTATTCAAGAAAGTAAAAATCGAAGTTTGTTTGACATATAAAAGTAGCGAAACTGTGCTTAATTAAGGTTTACAATGAAATAATGAAATTTTTTGGTGAACAGTATTTCGCAGGACACGAGCCATAAACGTTCGATGTTGCTGGCAGCCGTGATGGAGCTCGCTGCCAACTACTAGCTGCCTCGACTCAGCGACAGATCTGATCTTGAAATGTTGTTTTTTCAACCATTTTTCATCATTGTGGTAAATGGTCCTATAAGGATCAATCTCTTTTATTTTTTTCGCCTGATTTAATAGTCGACTATTGAACGTTCACCGCAAGAAGTCAAGAATGCGGAAAATTATTTCGTTTTTTTCGCAATGCTGCCCGTTTCATTATCTGAAGCGATACTTGGCCAGAATATTTCGTCAGTCAGGCTAAAGTCAGCCTTTTCCGATTTCCATGCTTGCTAGGCAGACTGCTTCGGAAGCCGATAAGCCCTGCATGTAAGAGACTGTTCAGCGATCACCGAAGTTCATTCTTTCACTGCTACGCCATTATTTTCTTAGTGAAATGAATCTCACCAATGTGTGAGCGCAATGCGTGCCATTATTTAAATTACTCCTACGGTGACACAGTTTTCCACAATGGAGGACCAGCTAAAATCCCTTGGACCTAAGTTTTATTTTTGCGTCGTCGGTATAAGGGAGACCGACAGGCGGCTGCAAAGCTCATGCTCTAGGACCACGGGATTTGGGCCCAACCCAAAGATTTAGACTCGGACCATGACGTTGGACGTATTAGATCAGATTGGTCAGTGTTGGATGCATGGATCACGTTTCGATCAGCAATGTTGTTTTGTACAATGCGACGACCGGCGGCAGGAGGCTAAAGACAACTTGATTTTTTTGAAGTGCGTAGACATCACTTTAAACTACATAAAGCGCCGAGGCGAGACCCAAAAGTTTAGAATCTGCGCGCGCTGTCCCCATAAGGCGAGAGGGCTTCTCAGATTATTTATCTACGATAGATTAAAAGCAAAACTTTTCGAACGGCAACCCGGGCATACTTTGACTTTTATGACCTTGATCCACGAAAAGACCCCTAGCGTACCATACAGCCGTGACAATTTTGCGGTTCGTGGTGTTTGTCCAGCCCGAAGCTACGGTACGGCTACCGATCCATTTCATTGTTTTTTCGGGTCCTCTAAAAGAACAAGCCGCGTGTGAAGCATTGTAGGCCTCTTGTTATTCACTTGGAGTGTTTCACTTGTGTACTGCGCTGTGTGACGCGGATAGGACATGCGTATGTTAGCAACGCCGAAAATGCATCTTGCGTGTGAACCTGGATGTCGTCCTCGTCAATATCTT
>JNEY01000078.1:452074-464758 GCA_020875895.1 Aphelenchus avenae | reverse complement strand
TCAACTCCAAAACCGGGATTCAGAGCCTGGCGTGGCAAATTCAGGGGTTTTTCAGGGGTCAGGAGTCAAATTCAGGGGGTAAAATCAGGGGGCATTTTTTCTGCTTTGGTTTCCAGGCATTACAAGATTTACTGGCGCTCCAAAAAAGCACCTTTCAAATGCGTCTTTGAGCTTTCCGCCAGGAAAGCTTCGCCCGAAAAATTCCGCCGTTGCAGGCGGACTTTTTACAAATAAAACGTGATTTCTGTAGGGAATTGCGTTTTAGCCCGCCGCAGGCGAAGCCAACGACTTGTTTCAGTGGAACAGCGGGCTTTCTACACGAACAAACTCAGTACTACTGCAAAAATATGACCCTATACCCCCTGAATTTGCTCGTGAAAATCAGGGGCAAAAAGCCATATTCACGGGGTACCCCCTGAATTCAGGGGGGGATGGGTTTGAGATCCCTGCCGACGCATGTGGTCGCCGAGAGCATTTTTCGTTTTGAAGCGGGCCGTGCAGATCTCGCAAGCGAACGGCCGGTCGTCGCAGTGAACGTATTGCTGATGGACGCGCACCTCGACAAACGTCTAGCACCGCCTTGGGCATTCTGGGCACATGACAGATCTGTCGGTTGAATTGACGTTGTCGGTGATTGTAATTTACCACCACCCTAACAGCGATGTTGGTGGTGGCAGGTACCGTGCCACCCTAAACATTTAAGTGATAGCTGAAAAAATTCCGCGAGCCCCAAAAAAATTGCGGATCAAATTGGCGCCCCCGCGCCGGAGAATAATAATGTGGTTGGAACTTACAATGATTTTCGACACACTTCACAAGTGGCCATCTTGCTGGCTGTCTGACGGTAGTCTGGCTGAAGCAGGTGATATTTCAAGTGACGCTTCAGACTGTCCATGGTCGACAGCCGTCGATCACGGTGTCACACTGGAAATTAGGACGGTCTTCGGAGTGCACTTTTGAATGAGCCGTCAAGTGAGGACCACTAGCAAAAGCACTGCCGTAAATCGGACATTTAAAGGGCGGACGCCGGTGTGAGTTCGCATATGAACCTTCAGCTTGTGGGCATCCGAGCACGTCATTTTGCTTTCGCCGCATTCGTAACGTCTAGACGAACAATACAGAAGCACCAATCCGGGCCAGGAACACGCTAACAGGGTGCGGCAACGGACCCCCGGACAGGACACAGGACAGGAACCGTCCGGATAGGATTAAGGACAGGACCAGGGTTTCCGGATCCGGACGAAACCTCGCCTTCGCCCTCGGCCCTCGCCCGGGACTTCAAAAAAGTTCGCCCACGCCCTCGCCCCTCGCCCGGCCTCCAAAAAATCTTGTCCCCGCCCGCGCCCTTCGCCCGGGACTTCAAAAACTTTCGCCCACACCCTTCGCCCTTCGCCCCGGACTTATGCGTTTACCTCGCCCGCACACAATTAAGTGAATCACAAGGACGACTTATTAGCGTTGCTTGGCGTGTGCAACGTATGTATTCCCTTTAAAGCCTCCTTGACCAGAGTATTTCATATACGTTTAGAGGGCATGAGTTCGAGTTCCAAGGAACGATTTGAAATTGGCATTGGCACTCGCCTCGCCCGCCCTTCCAGACAACCTCGCCCTCGCCCCTCGCCCGGGAATTAAAAAAAAAACACCGCCCTCGCCTCGACCGGGCGGCGCGAGGGCGAGAGCGAGGGCGAGGTCTCAACCCTGGACAGGACCAGACCTTTCCGGTCGTAACAGGACAGGGGCTCGTTCAACGGACCACACAGGAAACAGGACCGCTGTAAGTGAGCTTTAGTCTTAGATCTCACTAGCAGCTTAGCGCGCTTCGCGCGCCGCGCCGCTAGCAAGTGGTGACATGTTTGCTGCATTGATGTTAAGGTGTGAGCAGCGTTTCCAGTTAAACAATGCTCCATGCAAATCTTAAGTTCATCGTAGGACCTGGACCTTTGGGCCTTGCGCCCAGTAATAACCTTTATAGTCTTGCCTAATAATGGGTATGATTCACTGAAGGCACCATCGACGTCTGCCCTACCCTTCTCCTCTTAATAAATCTCAATACCGACACGCGCAAGGCTGTCGTTTCGTGAAGCATGAAGAGCCAATATTGTGTTAAGCGCAAAGCAGTTAGTCAAAATTGGAACTTTGCTCCTTCTTCGGAAAAAAAACGTCGCAAAAGAACTACCTATATCCGCATTCTTAAGTCGAGCACAATGGAAGCAACATCAAGCAACCTGCAGTTTGTTGCGGCTTTAAACATATTGACGGGCGAGCGAAATTAGCAATAGTGACTCATGACGACCCACTGTAGCTCATTCAAAGCAGAACGCGGCTGAGTACGCCCAACGAGTAATAATGACTCAGTGTAAGTCGTTGAGAGTATTAATGGCTCAGCGGGCGCTCTGAGCAAAATCTAAAAATATCAAAAGCCCAAATTTCAAAAATTCATAGAAAGTTCGAAACGGTGGCGGATTCGAGCGAAACCAAATCTTGTTAAACTGTTTTATTTTGGCATTCTAACAAAACAAAGCGTAAGTCACTAGGTCGTCTATGACTGGAGATATGACCAGACAAAAACTGGCCAGAATGCGAAAATTACGAAAATTAAGAATTTCAAAAATTCGTAAAAATTCGAAAAGTCAACGGGTGGCAGTAAAATTTGAACTTGTTTCACAGTTTTTCAAGGGCTACCAAATGACACCAAATTTAGCTGCTTAGCTCGAAATTTTTTTGCCACGGACCCGGCCCTCTCGATTAGGGTTGTATGGATTTCGAGAACTGAAACGTTATTCGAACTTAATTATTGCATTTATATTGCAACTATACGTTTTGCTCTATACTATACTATACTATACCATACCAAATATGCTTCACTCTCGTCTTCATAGCGAGATCACTCTCTGCATTACCGGATTACCGGTGATTCCCGGACTGATTGCAGTTCTGTACTTTAGAAATGCATTAGAGACAAACTTGGTGTTTCACTAAAAATCACTGCACCCCAATCCCACACGGTAGCTAGCCAAAGTGCCCCCCATACGATAGTAGTGCCTAGCCCGCCGCCAGAGCAGTCTTTTGACTTGTTTGGCAGCAATTTATAAAAACTGACATTTTAAGTGCAAATCCTGTGACTTAAGAGGTGTTTTCTCATGAAATGCCACAGGCGCCGCCAGTGCGACTGGGCTTGTTTGGCAAAAAAATATTTGGAGTCACCTTCACAACTCTGATGGGCAGTTATGTTTTCTGTTTTGTATTTATTTGTAGAACACGCCTTTAAAGTACGTAGAAAAAATCCGTTGTCGCCACGTAAATGCAGGTTTTTTCATGGCACAAATTTGCCACATTAAAAAGTCGCTGCAAAACCGCATTTTTTTCACTGAGGGTAACACTTCACTGAATGCCTAACACTGCCTAACTAAAAACCTAACCTATTTTAAGCATCTGGTCCATCGTAAGCGATTGTGGAAGCAATAAGTACTTTTTGCCCCGCCCCGTAAGTCTTCGCAAGTAAGTGGTCCGCTATCCCCGCTATTATACGAATAATTGCGGAAAAATAGTTTTTTAAGGCATTATGTGCGCCTTACAAATGAAGCACTGAGGTTGTGCAGCGCATCGTGGCAGGTTTTATTTCCCAGAGTCCCATCGGTCGTATGACTTTTAATTTTGAAGCAAATTTATTGTCCACCGGAAACTTGTCATAGTCGAGCAGGATTTAATACGTAGCACATTAAGGTAATTATTCGCTTTGAATGGTATGCCTGCGGCGATGTAGAAGTGATGGGTGATACCAAAGTTTTTGGAACGTCTCTTGCCTAGTAGGCTAATGCTGCGAATGTAAGGTTTAGAGTAACGTCTCTTCCTTGCAAGATCTCGCCATGCTCGCAGAAAAAAAGATGTGGGTTCAGCGACAGGCTTTTTAAATGAAATAACGGTTTAATTTCTTTTTGACTGAAAAACGCTCTCACAGTCATTTAACGCATGAGTCGGTCTCCTTAAACGCAAGTCTACCATCCAAGTCTCCGGTTTCGCACAAAGCAATTTTATAAGCACTAACGCTGAGGGAGCGTCCAGAAAGTCTGAAATCATTACATGGGGGGATCAGTCCTTTGATTACATTTGCTTGTAAAATGACCTGCCGCTAGGCGCCGACCGGGAAAAAAATTCACTATATTTGGCAAATATTGACCAAGATTTTCGCTAGTATCGCCTGTGGCGGGCGTTTTTAAAACTTATTTTCCAAACACTTTTAACTGACTTTTTGCTAAAAATTGCAAAAACAGTACTTAAAACTTGCTTTGTCTTGAGCTTAAAACTCGGTTTTACGGGTATGATATTGCAGGGGGGAGGGGGTCAGACCCTTCATTACAATTTAATTACGGGGTGGGGGTCAAAAAAGGGCTGTAATCATTACAGACTTTCTGGACGGCCCCAAGTTTTTGCAGCACATCTGGTTAAAAGCAATAGCTGAAGTAGGCGAAAATGACTAAACCTGCTAGAATGTGTTTGTCCGCCATTTTTAGTATTTGGTTGTCATACGGATTTTGATGCAGGTATTCAGTACGGATTTGTTTGACGAACGGCTCTGCTAGCAAAACACTAAATGTTTTCCTGTAGTTACCTCGAATACTTTCGATGTTTGATAATCTCGCTCTGAAGCAGGACGATAGCTCCGTAACCACATCTTCTCAGAACTCGTTCATTGACTCCGGTATTGTAATGGGAAAGCTCTGCACATCCCAAAGTATTTTTCGAAGAAAACGACTAGGTAACGATACTACCAAGCCTCAACAGGTTTTTCTCTGTATTGTTGACTTTTTTGTGAGGCCTTGCTGGGTTAAACCTATATGGGGTCCAGAGCAAATTTTGACTATATTTTGCCAATTTTGACCTAAAAATTCGTTGATTTCGCCTGCGGCGGGCCTATTTTCAACTCAGTGGCGAACAGTTGTGTAGGGAATTTGCTTTGGCGGCGGGCCATTTTACCTACCGCTTAATGGCGTCGTTCTGACCAAATTTTTCATGTCTTTTGCCACAGATTTCTTCCAAAAAATAATTCTTGCTCTAAATTAATAATTTACACGGTGAATAACGTACCTTCTGAGCTTACTAAAGCGTCCCCCATCCCATACTTTCGAGATTCTCAGCTTTCGACAGCTTAAAACCCGATTTTACATGTATAATATTACGGGGGTAGGGGGGTCAGATCCCTGATTTCATTTTGATTACAGGGGGGGGGGGAGGGGAAGAGGCAAAAAAAGGCTATGCCATGATTAATTTCCTGGATGCTCCCTTATGAGAAATAAAAAGCATTTTCCTACTCTGATTCATTTAAATGCTTCCGTTTGGTTCTTAGTTTTTTTTTTGCAATTTGTTAGCCATCCGTTCTTTTTCGCTGATTCAATGTGGGAAAAAATCGCGTCAAAGTTGGAAACACATTTAGTTTCCGGCGAAAATAGTCGGAAAACCGGACGCAATGCGTGCGTCGTTCGTCGATCGTGGTCTCGTGCGGAAAGCTCAGGGGCTAGCGTACGGTCGTCAAGGGACGCCGTTCGAGGATTTTTCAGTCTAGTTGTTGTTAGAGGTTCTTCTCGTCCACCGCTNCTTAATTAAGGTTTACAATGAAATAATGAAATTTTTTGGTGAACAGTATTTCGCAGGACACGAGCCATAAACGTTCGATGTTGCTGGCAGCCGTGATGGAGCTCGCTGCCAACTACTAGCTGCCTCGACTCAGCGACAGATCTGATCTTGAAATGTTGTTTTTTCAACCATTTTTCATCATTGTGGTAAATGGTCCTATAAGGATCAATCTCTTTTATTTTTTTCGCCTGATTTAATAGTCGACTATTGAACGTTCACCGCAAGAAGTCAAGAATGCGGAAAATTATTTCGTTTTTTTCGCAATGCTGCCCGTTTCATTATCTGAAGCGATACTTGGCCAGAATATTTCGTCAGTCAGGCTAAAGTCAGCCTTTTCCGATTTCCATGCTTGCTAGGCAGACTGCTTCGGAAGCCGATAAGCCCTGCATGTAAGAGACTGTTCAGCGATCACCGAAGTTCATTCTTTCACTGCTACGCCATTATTTTCTTAGTGAAATGAATCTCACCAATGTGTGAGCGCAATGCGTGCCATTATTTAAATTACTCCTACGGTGACACAGTTTTCCACAATGGAGGACCAGCTAAAATCCCTTGGACCTAAGTTTTATTTTTGCGTCGTCGGTATAAGGGAGACCGACAGGCGGCTGCAAAGCTCATGCTCTAGGACCACGGGATTTGGGCCCAACCCAAAGATTTAGACTCGGACCATGACGTTGGACGTATTAGATCAGATTGGTCAGTGTTGGATGCATGGATCACGTTTCGATCAGCAATGTTGTTTTGTACAATGCGACGACCGGCGGCAGGAGGCTAAAGACAACTTGATTTTTTTGAAGTGCGTAGACATCACTTTAAACTACATAAAGCGCCGAGGCGAGACCCAAAAGTTTAGAATCTGCGCGCGCTGTCCCCATAAGGCGAGAGGGCTTCTCAGATTATTTATCTACGATAGATTAAAAGCAAAACTTTTCGAACGGCAACCCGGGCATACTTTGACTTTTATGACCTTGATCCACGAAAAGACCCCTAGCGTACCATACAGCCGTGACAATTTTGCGGTTCGTGGTGTTTGTCCAGCCCGAAGCTACGGTACGGCTACCGATCCATTTCATTGTTTTTTCGGGTCCTCTAAAAGAACAAGCCGCGTGTGAAGCATTGTAGGCCTCTTGTTATTCACTTGGAGTGTTTCACTTGTGTACTGCGCTGTGTGACGCGGATAGGACATGCGTATGTTAGCAACGCCGAAAATGCATCTTGCGTGTGAACCTGGATGTCGTCCTCGTCAATATCTTTATGAACTACTCGCTTCGTAAATTCCCCGTTAACCAGGTTTTGCAGAAACTTACTAAATGCCGGCGCGTACCTCGTTAGACACTGCGATTCGTGCCGGGCCGTTTTCCGTTCTTTGTCATCCTGACAGCACGATGGGCCGGAACGGCCAAGTCTCAAAACGGGCCGCGTTCCGTCCAGAGCTAGCACAGAACGGCAAGATCCGGAAACGTCGCCATTTTTCCATGCCATGAGGGACACAAAAAATTCCCTTTCTCTAGCAAGAGTCAGGCAAATTTCGAACATTTCGAGTAAGCACGAGAAAGTCTACCCAGCAGCGTTCTACACTCCATAAAACCTATTGACTATCGCGTTGCTATTTGTTTTTCCTCACTGTACCTCACTGATTCAGGAGGCTCGCGAAATTGCGCTTAGTAACTAAGCGCTTTTGGCAAAGCGCTTAGTTACAGGATGCAGTACTACTGTGCAATGTATAAACGGCCTATGGCCTATGCTTAGGTTTCGCAACTATTATTCTCGATGTACACACACCGTAACAAGCTTAAATTTTCTAACATATTTAACTGTTGGTTTTTTTATAACTAGCTGTCACATTCATGTGACGGAACTGCCACGACTGAACATGGCGTTCCATGCTTTGGACTGTGCTCATACCTAAATTGTTTGATTTGTCACTACAAGGCACGCCTTGTTCCTTTCTTGCATCCGATGAGTGAGCAGTCTGACGGTATATCACAGGTTTTTTGGCTTACGTTTTAGGTTAAAATCAATACGAGTTGACAAATGCGCTCTTTAGTAACGATAGGTCGTCTGCAAAAATTCATGCGCAGCAAAAGCGCTTCCATGGAAACCTTTATGCTAAATAAAAACTTTTCATACCTGTCGGTATTTATTTTTTAAAAGCGACTCGTCCTACGACGCCGACGCAAGTGTTTACTTTTTCTGTACACGACAGTTTTGCGGATTCCTAGATCTACAAATCAGAATGCACGGCCTTCATCGCAAACGAGTCTGTAGGTGCGCGTCACGCTCGGCGCATATTAATCGGCTGCTCTCTGATTGGTCTATTCTCATTATATTTTTCGGAATACTGCATCCAGACATCATTACTTGGCAGCCGCAACCGGGGAATCTAGAAGAGGCACTGGCAGCCACGGTTGTGAAAAAAGCGAAATCCAGAAACGGGTGAGGCGTCTACGGGCCGTTTTCCGTCCCGTTCTAACACGGTATAGAAAACGGAACGTCAATTCGTACCGTGTAGTGGTGAGCGGTACAGAGAACGTTTATATGCCGTTCCATGCTCGGCCGTGCTGGCGCGGCAGTGAGCCCTGTAAGGGGATCTAGAACCTCACGGAGGCAGACATGGGGTCCAGGATGGAAGGGCCCTGAGGTCGGGACCGTATCCGTTAACTGGTGAACTAATGTTATCAAAACCGGTGACCTAATATTAGCACGGCCCGGCTCACGTCATGGACGGTGATTTTGACAGCTCTGCTGTGAAATCCCTTAGTGAACGAACGAACGAGCGACCAATAGAGTTTCCGTTTGATAAACTGGCCGGTATTATTCGCATGTTACAACGTTATTTGGTGAACTGTTTGTCTACTTTCGGCAAATGCTCATCTCGGCAAACGTACTTTTCGGCAAAGACAAACTCGGCAATTTTTAACTCGGCAATTTTCAACATGGCAATTGCATAACTCGGCAATTTTTATTTCGGCAACTCGGCAACTTTCATTTTAAGCCTATTGTTTTACCTTGCAAGCATTCCCAGTCATGTTTCAGTCAAACCTGTGCGTACTAGACGGATACAATGGCGTTAAACGCCCTTTAAGGCGAACACGAAATTTTTTGAAGCCCTCCCTTCGGGGAGGACCATTAGCTCACTATGCGAAGATTACCCTCACTGTCGGGGTTTTTCCAAGGACTGGATCACTTTTATCCGGGGCTCCCTACACCCCCGGGAATTCGCAGAACAGCCGTTAAGTCGACTGATCCTACTGTGCCCTTTATTGCTCAATAAAAGCGGGTTTTTCCTTAAAATAGAAAAATTGCCGAGTGTCACAGTTGACGAGTTAAAATTGCCGAGTTTCATATTTGCCGAGTTAAAATTGCCCAGATGATTTTTTGCCGAATCGTACTTTTGCCGAGTTTTTATTTGCCGAGTTAAAAAATTGCCGAGTCGGTCTTGCCGAGTCGGTCCTGCCGAGATGTAATTGCCGAATCGTACTGAACTCCTGGCGCATAATAGCGTCTACGTCCGCACGGTATTGTCACAAGCGGGTCGTTTTTGGAAGTCGACATAGCTGCCTTTTGGCTTGTTCGTGATAACTTATCGGCTGTCCGCAGTTATCTTTACATCTTACACTCAGAGCATCATTCTAGGATATTTTAGGTCGTCGCGTTGAGCCACATGCCCTTACTGTGGTCACGGAACCAGGGTTTTTTAAAATAAAATGTTGCTATTATTACTTAGCTTCTTTCCCAACCCGCATCAATACAAAGCGGAAGCTTATTGTAACTGACTGTCAAGGCCCGCAAAGATGCTATTTGCCTAGCATTTAGCGTCCACAAAGCTTTCTGTGCTTGGACCATGACTTTTTGTCAAGAGGGGATGAAACGAGGCGTTACGTGCTCTGGAAGCTTTCCATCACATATAGTGGATTGAGGTTTTCAGTTGATCGCAGTTGATTAAGCGCATGACCGCTGAGCGCTGGCCACGTCGTGCCGTGATCACATTGTGAAATCAATGTGATCATTGAAATCATTGTGAAAATACAAGATATTTTTTGCGTTTGAACTAAGCTGCATGTACCTAACCCTGGTATGTTTCCTTAAAAAAACTATGAAACAGCGTTATCTACATATAGTGGCGAAAAGCAAGAAAATCGAATGAAAACCTTCGTAATTTTTGTAAATTGAGACTAATATTCCTTTTGGCTTATCTGTCTCTTCTTCTGCCCATTCGGTCTTTGCGCTTTAGTGTATGCCGATTCGGCCAAACTCAGCCGAAAATCAAACCAAAATAACTTGAAGCATTCACCATGTAAGTACGGGTGTGCGTCAGTACGCGGTTGCCGTACCGTGCCGTACTGGTACGGTACGGCAAGTACGGTACGTACGGTAGTACAGTACGGTACGGTACTTGGTTATCGTCGTCAGGTGGTTTATCTCGTAGACTAGGTGGTTTCACCGCGTCAATATCAGCGCAGAATATTAGTCGTGGAATTAGACTTGCTTTTTACCCGCTTTCGCGTGGTCGTTTGATTTTTTTTTGTTTCGTTGTTTAAGCATCAGAGCACATTGTTCAAATATGTAGCGTACGAACCTGCAGGATCAGGCACCGTAAGTAAACAGCTTTGAAGCGAACGTCGAGCGAACGTCGCGCTCTGATGCTACCTACAAGTGAATATTTAGTAGGAGGTCCCGAAACCTGCGTGCCACATGCACCAAAACGGCTGATAAGTTTTATTTATTCCAGAAATCTTTCCTTTCCAAGTATTGAACACGATGTTTTATTTTTATTTTAGAGTAAAAATTTTTAGCCTTCAAACGTTTTGAGATGAAGATAAATTTTGGCGTCAAGGTCCACCGCAGATAAACTAGAGATCGACACCCGTACCGTATTACGGGCCGTACGCGTAGCCGTAAAATACAGGTACGGCTACGGTACGGGGTCGGTCAGTACGGCTTTACGGTACGGCTGCAATTCTAGCCTTTTTACGGGCCGTATGTAGTAAACACGGGTACGGCTACGGTACGGGAGGGGTCAGTACGGCTACGGTACAGGTGGTCAACGTCGATCTCTAAGTTAAACATTATCAAGTAGTTACCAGGTCTAATGATGTCTCTTGGAATGCGCCGTTCAAGACCAGGTTTTTGTTCTAAGCAAGCTTAATTTTACAGAAAAAAAAGAAAGAGAGAAAAAAGAAGAAGAGAACCGCCTTGTTACTATTAGTGAACAATACTGCAATGGACAACAATAGTTGGCTGTGTGGTGCAAGCTTTTTCCGCGCAAAATAATGGATTTTGCAATATCCGCGGCAAACGGCACTCGGTTACAGAAGATACAAACGGCAATGTAGCGACCCGCGTGAACCCAGCATGCTAGGTAGTGTGGACTATTTGTATGATTTGGTAGGCCATGCGTGAAAGAATTTTCCGACATTACTACACAAATACGCGGAGCTTTAGCCGGTTTCATTACATTCTTTTTGTTGCAAAGATGTAGTTTGCGAAAGAGGAAGCTGCTATCCATGCACGCCTGGACGGATATGTGCCGATGCATGTATAGTGTCTACCGTTTCACGCGTGATTCAGACGGCCGCGACATAGTTTTTTTTTAAGTCTTCTGACAAGAAAATAAAAGAGCTGTCGGATACGCAAAAAAAGCGACAGGTTTTTTGCAAATTTTGAATGCAACTGACAAATTTGAGCCAACCACGCTAAGGGACACGGCGGTTAGCATAGGCCACACTTCCCTCCCCTTACGTGCCATGCTAACCCATTTCCTGGACGCTGCTGCTCTGACGCGCGGGGTTTGATCGAAAAATCAAAAAGTCCAAAGCTTCCAGTTGCCGATTTTAGTAAATTGTTCCAATTAACTAAGCAAAAACACGCTGGCTTCGCCGGCGTTGGGCTGAAACGCGATTTCCTCCGGAAATCGCAATTCTGTAAGATGTTCGATGAACTTTTATTGGAGACCTCCACTGAGAAAGACGAAAATTCGCTGGTATCGTCCTGCGGCTGGCCAAGAAAAAGAGGCCTACCGGAAAGCGCAAAGAAAAACTTAGCTTGAGTACGTTTTTCCTTTTCTGAGCCGGTAAATCGGAGTGCGAATTTACAGGTGCAGTCGGACCGTGACTGCGACTTCCATTCTAAGTGCGACTGGTTGATTGTAGCCGGTCCTTGACCTCAGCGAAGCATTGGTCCAAAACTTTTGCAACCAGCATAAGATCAGTGGAACTCAAAACAAAGACTCTGTGGCGACGCCGTCCTGGTACATGGACAAAAATCACACACGCGATCAAGAAAAGCGAGCCGCACCATTGCACATTACGTGGAATGGAAGGCAAGGAATAGGTAGACGAAATCAGGTTGAATAACGACCATTATGTTATGGCCGAAATCTCGGGAGTTACTGAAAGCAGTGGCGTCCGGGCCTCCGGCCCGGCTCGAGGGATGATGATGATGAAAAATTAACTTCGAAGCACAGTGACGGAACAGCGACTAACATATCTTGCGCTCGCTTGCTCTCACAAGAGCGTACTTCCGATTTCGACGGAGAGCGTTCTTGAAAAACTGGAGAAACACTAAGTGAGACGTTATATGCCGGTACGGCTACATATCGTTTCGGTCACGGCAAATATTTAAAGTTAAAGTTAGGTTTGTCACCGACACCGGCAGTTGGGCCAATGTTGGGGAGTTTTTTTGCTAAATACTTGAATCCTGCAAAATTGCGCCAACATTTGGTGTAATGTTGGGGTAAATATTGGGCGTCTTTTCCGCGACCGAAACGGGGTGGCCGAAACATCCGTGACCGAATCGACGTCTCGAGAATTTAAGCCGTCACCGAAACTGGCCGAAACAGCGGGTAACCGCCGGTACCACCCGTCTTGAAGAAGCCGACAACTGAGCTTGTGGATCATGCAGAAGCAGAATGTCCACTAGAAATTTTCTTATTGTTTGAGCGACAATTCCGACGAGCGTTAAAATTTTATGACAAATGAAAAATTGCAAAGGGCCCCCTTGACCAGGGTGCTCAGATCGCCCCCCTGGGGGGGGGGGCATCGCCGCCCCCCC
>JNEY01000078.1:421496-438066 GCA_020875895.1 Aphelenchus avenae | reverse complement strand
ATGGAGAAGTACGTGTACTGGCCCAAAATGCGTCAGGACATTCGTAAATGGTCCAAAGAGTGCTTCACTTGCGCGCGTTTGAACAAAAAGATTTCGGAACCTCCTCTTAAGCCTATCATCGCTCACCAACCATACGAGACGGTCGGCATTGAGGTCTTCTCTCTTTCGCAGACCAGCTCTGGAAACGCCCATGTCATCACGGTCATCGATTTGCATTCCAAGTTCTGTCGCGCATACCCCGTAGTGGACAAAACTGCAGCGACTATCGCAAAATGCTTGTGGGAGAAATGGAGCCTGGAGGAGTGTTGCAAGCCGGTCTCCATCCTAAGTGATCGTGGTGGCGAGTTCGTCAACGAGATAATCGCTGAGATAGCGAATGTCTGTGGCATTGATCAGAAGCTCACCGTAGGTCACAATCCTCGTGAGAACGGTTACACGGAACGCATGAACCAGACCCTTAAAGCGCTTCTCATGAAAATGGAGGACAGTGCTCTTGAGGGGGATCAGCGTTTCCCTTATGCGTTGCACTTTTACAATTGCTGCCCGCATTCGACAACTGGCGAAAGCCCGTACTTTCTTCTTCATGGCGCTGACCCATCGTTTGTTCAGTTTGCTCAACCTTCGGTCACTGTTTCCAAGTATACAGTCGACGACGACTCGCATAAGATAAACTTTGCGCGCGGTATGAAACGGCTGCATGAGCTTGTGACTGAGCGCATTGAGTCAGAAGCAGCTGCAATGAAAGCTTACTATGATAAGCAAAACGGTGTCGTGAAAACCTCTTTCCGCGAGTCTGACCGTGTGTTTGTCTATAACCCGAACATAGTGGTAGATAAGCACTGTTTTAAGCTTACCCCTCAATAGGAAGGTCCGTTCCGCATTATCGAGCTTTCCGAAAACAGTGCCCTCGTCCGGTACCTCGGTCCCCGTA
Source organism: Aphelenchus avenae (assembly GCA_020875895.1). Classification (NCBI taxonomy): domain Eukaryota; kingdom Metazoa; phylum Nematoda; class Chromadorea; order Rhabditida; family Aphelenchidae; genus Aphelenchus; species Aphelenchus avenae. Next base: position 437,135 of record JNEY01000078.1, on the reverse strand, counting down.
AGCTTGACAAACGAGTTCAGCTGGATTACCTAGGTCCAGGAAAATGTCTTTTACCTTTACGTAGACCAAAAGGTCAAGCAGCAAAGGGCTGGCTTACGCAAAAAGCGATGTCGCCCGGCCCAAAACCTTCAGTAATTCCTTCGAACTTTTTAGCGAATTTTTGTTAGTTACAAGTTTGTTGCGCATAGCTTAGTGGATCCATTTTCACCCCTTATTTTCGTAATTTCTTTACGTTACGTAGTTAGAGTTCTTCCTTTCATTTTCACAGTTTATATTGTGTACTTTATCGTCGACATTCACGGCACGCTGCTCGACTTCAACGCCAACTGCAGCTGCCACAAGCACCTTAAGCTCTGTCAGGTGATGGGCGTCGCCAACGTTCCGGCTTGCGCGGATCTCTGGGTCGCCAAGACTCCGTTCGAGCTCGCGCAAGGACTCCAAGTCGCCGAGTGCCTCCAGATGACGTCCGAGAGCCGTGCTCTCTACTTCAACAATAACTCGCCATTGGCTCGCTGGCCGGTATCTGCTCTAAGCGTCGCCAGGACTTCATCGATGGTGCCTTTATGCAGCTCATTTCCAGTCCTCTTGTCGACGTTGAGAAGGTTAGCGATTTTTCGCCACTTTATTACCGCTCGTAATAAAACCTCTTTAGGCTGCTCTGATGGTCAGCATCGCCGAGCGCGTCCGTGCCGAAATGGACAACAAAAAGTCCCTGCGAAGTGAAACCGTCATCGTTCTTGGCGGCCATAATGCCGAATTCCTCTCGAACGTGCTCAGCGCCGCCTTCGTGGAAGCCGCTACCGTTCCCGAGGTATGCGCTCGCGCAACGCATAGTGAGCACATTGTCTTCAAGTCTATACAACATGTCCGTTTAGCTGCGTCAGTTCTTCACGCATCTGCAGGCCACCGTTCAGCGCGTCTTCGTCTGGCTGGACCTGGACAACGACGAAGTCAAGCTTGCCCAGCAGTCCCAACTGGTCCCGGCTTCTACAATGTCGTCGCCAGCGCTGCCAACTGGCGCCACGTCAACTTCGTGGTTCTTCCGGTGCCTTACGCCCATGACATGCTGCCGCAGTTCCACTCGTTCATGCAGGAATTCAATAAACATGGCGATGTCCCACACAATGTGGAACGTTCCCTTCCACCATTTCCTTAATGCTGCGTATGCGCATATAAGTTGCGCGTTTAGCTCTGGTTGAGCGACGCCGTACGTTCCGATGGAGCTCGCTTCGCGCACTCGCTGGGTTTCAACGCCCTCGTCACCGACTTCACCGCTGTCGACGAACGGGCTACGTGTCTCACAAGTCCGCCCGTGCCGCGCTGCGCTTCATTCGCGCCGTCAAGCCGAGCCTCGGTCCGGAGCAAGTCGACCTTTCGTATCCTCCTCCGAAGCACCAACGTATGCATTGCACTGTTGGCTCCGTTGCCCTTTTGGTCCTAAGCAGCCCTATACCCTTATTGGCTCATGGCGGGGTACTCCATCTACTGTGGACCCTCACCTACAATTTTGGGGGGGGGGCTCTTCGAAGTCAGTTGCAAACTGCAACAGGGGCGCCTCTTGTTGTTCTAGTCCTAAATCTGCTCGGTTTAGGCATCCAGCCGCAGTCTTCGTCGCCGTCCGCGCCTCCTCTCCATGGTGTCCGTCATGGCTATGTCCACAAGCATCACCAGGCGAACAACACGTCGCGGGACGCGCCGTTCAGGCGGGGCGGGGCAGGCGGTCGTGGCAAGGGCAATAACTACAACGGCCATGGCCACGACAACAACGATCGTCGCAACAACAGCAAAGGATCCCGTCGTCACAACTAATGCATCCCACTTTGTCATTCTCTGCTGTGTTGGATGTTAACTGTTCACCTTGTTGATCAGCGTTGGCGATCTACCACATGACTCTACCGGCTTGCTTAGTCACCGCTTTAAGCAATCCCAGACTGGTTGCTGCGTAACGTTATTTTGCTCATCTGCCAACTCCTCGTCGCGTTCAACTGTCCGAAGCGGAGTCCGCTTCTGGGCCGCCGCGGGCATGTTGAAACACATTTAGTTTCCGGCGAAAATAGTCGGAAAACCGGACGCAATGCGTGCGTCGTTCGTCGATCGTGGTCTCGAGCGGAAAGCTCAGGGGCTAGCGTACGGTCGTCAAGGGACGCCGTTCGAGGATTTTTCAGTCTAGTTGTTGTTAGAGGTTCTTCTCGTCCACCGCTGGCCGCTCTTCGATTTAAGCTGTGTATTTTTGGTCCGTCGCATTTTAGGTTTTAGCTGTTCTTCGCATTTGCTTCCCCACGTGTTTTTTAGAGTTGCTATAAAGAGAATTGCGCAGAGGTTGCCCGCAGGAGCCGTGCTTAAGCTTAGGTCGTATTTGGCTTATAAGAACGCTGTTTAAAAGTACTTACTTCCCACATCAACATGTTTGCGTGACAATGCTCTCTCGTCCCCGGACGATGGACCCGGAAGTGGTTCACTGCAAAATAGCAAAAAACATATATTTCCGTTTAGCTCGGACACACATGGGATATGTTAAAAATAAGCCGGATTGCCTATCCAACTAACGAAACCTTAAGTCGGCGCGTCCAAGTGACTAAGACTGCGCAAGCGCGACTGTCCCGACACTCGCAGAAGAAACACTGGAAAGCGCTTGCAGCGAGTAGCGTAAAGCTCAGCAGTTTCCGACTTCAAAAAGTTCTTGCATGACTCGTTAACCGCCGACCTTTTCCGCAAACAAGATAAGCTCACGGACTTCTTGGCCGCGAATCTGAGCGATCACCATTCCGGTTCTCTGTCGGTACCTTGTCGGTTGTTACCGTATTTTCCTAATTTGTCCACCCCCTCTAATTGTTCTCACCCTCATTATCCCCCCACCCCGAAATTCTTAGCTGGGCCGCGAGCACGTGTACTTCCAATCTAAGGTCGTATCTGGATAGCTAACAACGATGCACGCATTTGAAGACATACATCGTGTCATACCGGACACAAAACATAAGAGTTATGAGCGTCTTAAACTATGAACTTTTCAAAAATTGGTCGGTCGATTATTTTTCTCTCGGTGGGGATAAATTAGAGAAGATACGGCATTCGTACCAATTTTTTGGCTTCGGTACGCTATTTGACAGAACTAAGGGGCTGGACTACCGTTACTCGCACTTATCGCCCACTCTTCCCTGCACTGCAGCGAACAAATCTTATTGCAGAGTGTTGTGCTGTTGTTGATGCACTGCCTGTGCGTTTGTGCATCGCACAAGAGTGCGTCGCAGATTCTCTATGCGTAGGTACCGCAGATTATCGGAACTAAGCTCGATGTACCCAACATATACGACGAGCCGACAGAGGCTCACGTAACAGGTTTTTTTGAAAGTATGGCAATTAAAATGTGTACAAGTGCCTCAGCGTATAGCATCGCTGAGGTTAGAATCGCTCTGCCATGTCTCGCACTGCAGATCCGTGGCAGAAGGTTAATATTGTTTTTCTTTTGATGGGTGACGTTCAGTGGCGTACCGAGGATCCGAATTTAGGGGATGGGGCAAGATTTTGACAGCCAAAAACCTCCCTTGGTTCCCCCTTACCTGTAATTTCGCGGCGGCCTCCAAGGGTAGATACGCCACTGGTGACCTTCACCTGTCAAAGGCGGTCTTAGTAAATAGTAGCGCCTTAAACAAGGAAAATTACTGCTGTCGCCTGCGGCCGGATAAAATACAGTTTTTCGGTACTTTGTTTTCTAACGAAATTTGTAAACCTTGGACGGAATTTTCAGTGGCGAGAGGCCGAAGCGTCGTAGACAGTAGCGCAAGATAGCGTGAGGCCCGATCGATACCTTAGCGACAGCTTCTGATCCCTCGCTCCGCCCTCTCTGGACCCCCACCCCAAGGCTCATTTTGTCGCGCTCCCAGTAGTCCGGACATTCGTTCCGCACGCTCTGAACAAGCTCTTTGAGTGTTTCATGTTAGGGCATCTGTGCGGTCGGCCGAGAAAATGTTCCTACGCCAGTTTGCCGTTCAATAATAATCTTCCGAACATGCTCCGCTTTTCGGATATGTTCTAGGCGTTCGTATGGCCGTATGAACGCCGCATTTTTTCGCTTGCAAATGAAAACCGGATCGGCCTAACAAAACGGCTGAAATTGAGTCGAACCGCGTATCGCATTGTTTCTGTTCGTAAGAGTGACCAAGCGAGTTGCGCAGCAATCTCACTCCATGGTGCCAACAGAACACTCACGATCTCTTCCAACGCGCATAAAAACGAAATAATAAAAATTCCGAGTTTTCGCTGTTTCGGGCGAACATCTTGATCGCCCTCCGCTTCCACGCGTGTTTACGCATTTTTTAGGCACGGCCACAGCATCTTTAGGATGTCCCTTAATCTTCGTGAAGGTTGTAGCCGACTGCAGCAACTACAGGTTTTAATTGCTACAAGGTACTAATCGAACTACAAGCATAGGTCCTAAAATTGACTCATCTGCCATTGATCGGTGTCGTCACCTGTGTCCGATACTTTATTTAGCTAGGGGTGTTTTCGATGCGTTCGTAAATAGTTGCCTTATGCAAGAATCGCCCATGTGTTCTACGAATTCTGGGATGGAGCTGGGAAGTTCTTTTAAATGTTCCACCGGTTTAAAGATCCGAAAGCATGAAAAAACATATTCGCAGAAAGAAGTTTCTGTTCGCACACTGCACCAGAATTATACGAAAGCGCTGGTACGATATACCTTGAAGGACGTGGGATGACATAGATTCCAGTCGCCCCTAAAATATGCGCTTCAGCTGATAGGAGTAAGTACATGGAAGAGTGAGCGGATGATACAGATCAATTTATCTTTGTGTTCCGTGTCGCGTGCGGGCGTCAAAAAATGTGTTCCGTGGGTCAAAACCTGCCTGTTTTGCATCTACAGCGGAGCAAAATTGAGAGTTGTTTCGCCGGAAATTTGAGAATGGTCAAAAAGTTTGGTGAGTGTTCTGCCGGAAATTTCGGGATAGCAAAACGGAGTTTAGCCGCTTGTTTTGATACTGTTGTCGCCATTGTCTCTTTCCCCTATTTCTCCTGCAGCTAGAAACGAAAGTATCATTTCTGCGATTGAGGGACGTCTTCCCACGTTCCAATGCGACCGCCAGAGGACGAAACTCTTGAGGAGTACTTTAGTCGCTATCGAGACATTCTCGAACAATATGGCCAGCGTTTGACCGATGCTGAAAAGGTCAGAATCCTGGTAAATCGTCTCGAACATGCTGAATACCTGCAGTTCGCAGACAGTGTTAAGCCTGATGGCCCGTACACATTGAATTACAACGCCACAGTGGCGCAGTTGAAGAAGTTGTTCGCACCCGTCAAATCTACAGTGATGAAGCATGTTTGAAGCGTTCAACATGACCCGGATGCCCGGTCAAAGTGTACTGGATTACAACAAAGTTAAATGCTGCATGCGAAAAAGACAAACCTCCCTTCCATGCCGACGACGTGAAATGCTACAGACTGATCTGTAGTCTCTTGGAAATACCCGAGCTGCTAACTCGATTACTGCGAATTCTGGAGGAGAACGAAGTCCGCAATACACCTACTCGTTTCGAAGACTTGCTTGAAGAAGTGCGCAAGCACCTGACATTGAAGGCTAGCAACGCCAGACTTGACGGAAAAACGAGTAGGTGCATTGCGGACTTCGTCGTCCTCCATGTATGAGCACTACAGCGTATGCATATGCAATGATATGACCGGCACTACAGCGTATGCTAATCCGCACCCCGTGTTCTCTATACAAGTGCTCACTGCTGTGTATCTACGGTTCATTCAGACATAAAGTCTTATCACCCGGCTTGCTAATGTCCATTTTTCGCCTAAAAGTCGGAAGATAAGTTACCTGCAAACGTCAGTCACCCGAAATTTTTCGCGATGACTGACCTGAGGCTTGATTGAAAGTCAAAGTCAGTTCATGCCGGGTCAGGTCACCCCAAAGGTCAATGACTTTGGCAGGTCACCGAAACACTGACTAGGTGTTAAAAAGAAAGTCTTCGAAGAAGGTGAAGTGTAGCATCCGCGCCAAACTAACCCTTAATACGGTACGACAGTCTGACAAGCTCACTGAGGCGTAGTTAAAACAAAAAATTTTATATAAATTCCAAACGTTTTACATATCATATTATCATCGTGGTCGATCTGCTCTATCCCAGCAAAGTTTATTGCCACATTTTCACTCGAACTGCTGGGGATCTGTAAGACTCTAGAGTGTGGCTCGAAGTGGCGATGAATCGCAAAATCGTGCACATGCTCAGGTTTTTTTCGACAGCCAGAGAGAACAAATATAATGTGTCCGCCTAATGCATCATCTGAATTGACCGGATGTCTGAGCTGTAAACTTTTTGTTTACATATCATACGTTTTTTGGCCGCACTTAAGGCCTCTTCTTTTTTAAGTTTCGCTTTTTTCACGCGTACTTGGAAGATTTACTGCCACTTCGTGTCCAATGTCCAACTGCTTGCAAGCGCTTCCGTCAACAAACACGTAGCCGTTGAAGGTGCTAGTCCGCTTTTAGAAATGTTCACAGTTTTTTGACCGAATATTTAAACGCTAATTGCATTAGTTGCTTCCTCATATTTAACCTGAAATATGTTATGTTTTCTAAGCCAGTTCGCCGATTTCAGTTAGCAAAACTCCACCTCTTTTGGCCCATTTGAGCAACTTCCCCGAACTCGACGTATATCGCCGAGGGCCTTACTGTCTTGAGGCGGAAAGACTCGCCATGAGTGCGCCGAACGCGAGACTTGCGATTTTTGCCGCGCGATAAGCGTCGCTTGGGTTACTATGGTACAGGCCCAACTTTATTTAGTCACCATTCGTCTAAGAAAAAACACGATTAAGAGATCAAACGTGCACCCTCCACGGCATTTTCAGTCTTGTTCTTCAAATGAGTGGAGGGTTTTGTACGTGCCACATCACTGACTCTTACTGCTGCAATCTCTACCGCGGAGGACACCATGAAGAACCTGGTTAGTGTTCCGGAACAACCAGGTATGAATGGCGTGTTGGAAGCTCTCAAGGTTACTATCAACTTGTTGACTAATGCGCTCCGTTCACATCAGACTCTCTTGGACACGTTTCTTCACGACCATATCGATATCCAGCAAACCGACGCAAACAACTTCTCTCGCGAGCAATTGGCCGACGAAATCGAGCGAGAGAGACGCCAGCGCACAACCGTGTTTTCCTGCGTCCCGGAGAGCCCGTGCGCCAAAGACACAGCACGTCAGCTGGATGACGAGGATAAAGTAAGCGACGTTCTAGACGAGCTCAACATTCAGTGCTGTCCACGATCGGTCTATCGTGTTGGACACCCAATTCGGAAAGCCAGGGGCATCAACCGTCCTCGCTACATGTTCGTCGAACTGCCAACACGTGGCTTTGCAGTCGAACTCCTACGACAAAAGACGGGTCTCCGTAAAAGTAAGAACCCCGCTCACAAGCTAATCTACCTAGAGCCCTCCATGATAAAAGACGAGCTTAAAGCTGCCTAAGAAGCCCGCGTGCATGGACCAGGGCAATCGTCGGGCCAGGTAGGACCAGAGACCAACGCCTGATGAAGCATCGAACGTGGACCAAGCGAGTGACTCGAACACGACCCCGGAAAACGGTAATCCGAACAGTCCAAAAAACATGAAAGTGCCGGTAGCGCCGGCAATATTGGCTCTCTTGACACTTTTCAAAGTTACTTTGAAGTTACTCGTTCGTTCATCCTTGAAAATTCAACCCCGTCCCAAACTTTCTCTTGCCCTAACCCTTCTATTTCATGCTTTCTTTTCAATTAACGCTCAGTAGTAAACAAAACTTCCCAGCTACAACTCTTTCTCGCCGAGAAAAGCCCCGCCATAGTTTGCATCACCGAAACCTGGCTGAACCAAAACGTTCCCTCCTCCATTTTAACAGCCGATCTCCCGTATAGCGTTGTCCGACGTGACCGTGGCTCACTTGGTGGAGGTTGTGCAATCCTTGTCCGCAATTCACTCACCATCACGCCTGTCCAAATACCCGACGACACGTTCCGTGCAGAAATTTGTGGCGTCGATCTTGAGCTCAGCAGAAGAGATACGAATTGTCGCTGTCTACAGACCACCGAAATGCAACTACGGAGAGACCAATCGACTGTAGACAGCGTTTCCAGCCTCACTTCACCGTCGGGGCGACCATAACCTGTGGTGATTTCAACTGTGCCGACGTTAAGTGGCCCTCTCGCGGTAAGCCGTCTACTTCATCACAGATAGGACAGTGCGTCATCGACTTTGCGAATGACGGTAACTATACCCAGCTTGTTCGGTTTCCAACCCGCGAAGGCGCTGTTTTGGACCTGGTCTTTTCCAATAACCCTGCAAAATCATACACTCCACCGAATCCGCTCCGCCACTAGGGAACTCGGATCATTGTGGTATTCATGTCCATTTCTCGTTTCCTAGGGCGTCCTCTCTACGGGAAGGTAGCCCCTATACCTTCCATGCTGTCTCACCCTTCTCCACCAACGTTTTCCTCGTACTGACTGGAATGAACTGCTGCGCGCTCCTTCCATCGAGGAAGCCTACTCGACTTTTGTTGCCTACATATGTTCCAAAATGTTCCAAGAGTATTTCGCCCTAATTTTGTGACCTCGGGGGTTTTCGAGTACGCTGAGCACGAATATGACAAAATTGGAACGATCTGAGCACGCTGGAACATCGTTCCGGAACGATGTTACAAAAAATGTTCCAAGAGTATTTCGCCCTAATTTTGTGCCAACGGGGGTTTTACAGTACGCTAAGGACGAATATGACAAAATTGGAACGCTCTTAGAACACTGGAACATCGTTCCGGTACTATGTTCCAAAAAAATGTTCCAAGAGTATTTCGCCCTAATGTTGTGCCCTCGGGTGTTTTCGAGTACGCTGAGCACGAATACGACAAGAGTGGAACGATATGAGCACACTGGAACATCGTTCCGGCACGACGTTACACAAAATGCTCCAAGAGTATTTTGCCGTAATTTTGTGCCCACGACCACGACGTTTTTCGAGGGCGCTGAGCACGAATACGATAAAAATTGGAACGAACTGAGCACACTGGAACATCGTTCCGGGGGAAGCGTCCCCCAGTCTTGTAAGAAGACGTCATTTCAGCCTATGGAGACGTCCCCTAGACAAGGAAGGCGTCCCCACAGCCTTGGGAAGCGTCCCCTCATCGTAAAGTCACCCCATAGCCCAACGAGACGTCTACTCAGCCTAGAAAGGCCCCCCACCCCGCACCCTTAGCCTAAGGAGACGTCCAATCAGCCCAGGAAGACGTCTACTCAGCCTAACTGGACGTCCACTCAGCCTCGGGTAGCGTTCTCTCAGCCTAGGAAACCGTACATTCATTCTAGGGAAACGTTGCCCTAGCCTTTGGAAGGCCTCCGCTTAGGCTAGGGAGACGTCGGCTCAGCCTGGGATAGTGTCACCTCAGCCTAGGAAGCCGTACATTAAGTCTAGGGAAGCGTCGCCCTAGCCTAGGAAGACCTCCGCTTAGGCTAGGGAGACGCCCCCCTCTAGCCTAGGGAGACGTCCCCTCAGCCTAGCGTAGCGTCCCCTCAGCCTGAGGAGACGCCCTCTCAGCCTAGAAATGGGTCCCTTCTCAAAGCATAGGGAGACGTCCACTCAGCTTAGGGAAGCGTTCCCTCATTCTACGAAGTCTCCCCTCAGCCTATCGAGACGTCCACTCGGCCTAGGAATGCACCCCTCCCCCGGCCTAGGGAGACGTCCACTCAGCCTGAGGTAACGTCCCCTCAGCCTAGGATGCCGTCCATTCAGTCCTGGGAAGCGTCCCATTAGCTTAGGGAGACGTCCACTCAAGCCTGGGTAGCGTCCCCTTATCCTAGGAAGCCGTTCATTTAGCCTAGGGAAGCGTCCCCCTAGCCTAGGGAGACGTCCACGTAGCCAAGGTGTGCGATCCCTCAGTCTAGGGAAACATACACTCAGCGTTGGGTAGCGTCCCCTCAGACTAGGAAGTCCTTCATGCAGCCTATGCAATCGTCTCCCCTCACGTATGAAGACGTCCCATCGGCTTAGTGAAGCGTTCCCCTCAGCATAGGAAGACGCACCGTCAGCCTAGTAAGAGTCCCCTCAGCCTCGGGAGACGTCCGCTCAGCCTGGGGTCGTGTCCCCTCAGCCTAGGAAGCAGTCCATTCAGTCTAGGGAAGCGTCCCCTAATCTAGGAAGACCTCCGCTTAGGCTAGGGAGACGTCCCCCTCTAGCCTAGGGAGACATCCACTAAGCCTATGGAGGTGTCGCGCCATTCTTAAAAGGTACCCCTAACGTTAAGTCTACTCAGCCTACGGAAGCGTCCATCAGCCTGAGAAAACGTTAAGGTGACTTTAGGAAGCTCATAATCAGCCACTTCATTAGCGTAGAAAGGTGTTCTCCGGCCTAGATTATTCTCAGTTGGAAGGTATTCGATCGTCCCTTAAGTGTATAGCGATCAAACAGTGCGGCCGCGAAGCGGCCGCCTTCCTCTCGTAGAATCCTAACTTAGCCAATGAGTCATCACAGCAAGCACTTTATTCCGGTGTTGACCTTCTATCACATTCGAACGGGCAGGTACTCGGAGGAACTCTCTAACACTCAAACTAAGACCGAAAACACAAGATATTTATTCGACCTTCCTTCGCCAGTTCCGCCCGCTTCCGTCCGTCAGGTGCTCCTCGAGCCGCTTGCCGCGAAGATGGACGGTTTCGGGCCGTCCGAACCGACGGATATCCGTGCTCCTTGTCTCCGCCAAGGAGCAAGGAGCATGTGAGAGAAAATTGGGAACTTTGACCAACAAAGTTCACAACACTAAACGCCAAAATCGGACACTTCCGAAAAGTACCAAAGGGGGGACTAAGGCATTTTTTTCGGCGGCGGCCTGCGACCGGCGCCGAAAAAATGGTAAGGGTCTCCCTCAGGGTACCGCCCCAACTCCCGACGGGTCCTAGGTACGCCCTTGCTGATAAAGTTGGGAACATCGAAACGGCGGCATATGTAAACTACTTCCTTTTCAAACTCCGCTAGGCAGAAAAAATTTGAAGCGGCTCACGGCGGGTTAACTGTACTAGCATGGACAAAGCAGGCGCATCATTTTTTGCAAGGCGCTGCTCGGGAAAGAGCGAACATTATAATGGCCACAGCGCTACAATGGGCTCGTCTTGAACCCCTCTCAGGTTTTCTGTCACGCCGTCGGTAAATCAATAAATTCTTTTATTTTTGGAGCGTTTGCCACCTACGCGAAATGCTAGAAATTACGAGCCGAGTCGAAACACTAGACAAAACGAGAACAAATCGACTCCAACTCCAAATGCCGATGAGCCGAAATCTAGAAATAACTTAATCAGCCTAAACTCGAAAAAATCCTGTCGGCGATAGGTTTTTGCTTTAACTAGGTAGTAAAAAATTTTTTTCGAGTAAATGCAATGTATTTCCTTTGCATTTGCATATCTCTACCGCTTCCATTATTCTCTCTCAGCAACGATATGCATAAAGTATATGTTGTGCATCTGGATAAATTATGCTTGGTATCACTGGATAGTATTGGATAGACCCTAAAAAGCTAAGCAAAATCACTAGGCCAGCTTCGACGAGTACAGGTTTTTCCAGTCTAACCTGGCTAACTTCTCATTCAAATGATGATGCGAAAGACATTTTCAACTCGGGACGCATATTTATGGAGGAACGGATGGTTCAAGAAATCCAATTCTGCACCTACGTATTTTTTGACTCAGCCTTATAACAAGAAAGAGCACGTGCGTGCCTACTCCTTCGACTGAACCATCTTAGGTTTCAATTAGCCACCGACCCTCATAAACAATGAACCTACAGCTAACTGACGCAAAGGGATATGCTTGCTACTAGGTCCAGGAGTAGTCACCACGTCGCACTGTTGAGTGAGCCCAAAAATGTACCGTAGGGTTTGGAGAGAGTGAATGGGACGGCTAAAGGTGCCTTTTAATCTTCGCAAAACTGTTCGCAAAGGGCGAAAAACGAGCAGAAGAACCGTAAAATGTCGATTATTCCCACACCTTTCGTGGTCAGAAATTCTACGGGGCTTACGAATTTAATGGTAGTGCTTGGCGACGGTTAATGCAAGTCTTGTGCATGTAAACCACGCGCTTGTTTCGACGGAAAAAGACGGCGGAGGCGTCATGTTTTTGCTATACACTGTTTTACACTTAACTGATTTGCCTCACTGCTCGAACAATGCTTCTTCAAACGACAGTCTCTAAATATAAATTCTACGCTGTCAGCGATACTCACTGTTGGGCGCGAGAATATAAGTTAGAAGTTCGTCGGTACTGGTCTCAAGTTTTTTTCGACACTTAGTAAAGGAAGCAGTCTTATTTTCTTCAAATAATTTACTTGTACGTACATCGTTTTTAGGCAAGTCGAAGCATTCCTACAACGTAGGGCAAAACCGTTTCTGATTTATCTCTGACCAGGTTTTCACTCGCATATGTGCACAGCGATGTCATCACGCATTAAGTTTGCAATGCCCATAGTGATCGTTCTGATGCGTCTGTAATTGGCTGCATGCCTACAGTGCATACAGACGTTCACTTCAACGTCCTGCAAGCATCACAGTACCTACATCATGCAACCCACTAAACTTCTCACTGTTTTACCCGGTTTTCAAAAATAAATGCAAATTTTGTCCAGGTGACATATTTGCACGGTGTTACTAAATGAGATGCGTGAAAGTTTTTATTAATTTGCTCCTAATTTGCTATTTATTTTTGCATCGAAGTCTAATAATGTTTCGAGTCCTGTGCCGATTCTTGCGAGCCAATATGAAGTTCACGTGAGGGGACGAAGGCAGTTTTTCTTAAAAATTTCTGATAATATGAGGAAAATGTATAGTTTTCTAACTCAATCCTATCATTTGCTCTGTCTGTATTCGTCGGCTTCACCTTCGCAGCGCTTTGCGAAAATTTTTTCGACCCTGGCCTGGACGCATCAGGGCAAGATTTTGATAACCCTGCCCTGCCCTGGATACCGGTGCAATGACTTCCGGTCCAGGTAAAGCGTCGCTGGCAGCTGATTACTATCGGTCAAGGCAGCCAAGTGGTGGTACACACTTGAGGGCGGGCTTTTATTCGTTTTTTTTAATGGATTTCCCAGGGTTTCTCTGTCCTGAATACCAGGGCAGACCTTTGGAACCCTAACCTGATCAGGTCAGGGTTTTGAAATCCTGACATGGCCCTGACCTGACTTATTTCCGGAACCTGACCAGGAGACTATCAGGGCAGGGTTTTCAAAAACCCAGCCCTGGCCTGCCCTGGCAGTGTTTTGGCGAACTCTAAACACGACAATGGAGTGCAATACATCCAGATTGTCCTCTCCAGCATCGTCACCAGTGCACCAGAAAATTAGAAGCTAGGTATTTTACTCGATTCCTGGCGCGTTTTTACGGAAAGGTAAACGAGTATCATGCAACCTACGATTAATCGCCGAAGGTCTGAAGCACTTAAAGACGTATTATTTCATGCTGCCAGGTCAGTAGTTTCGGGAAGTCGACAGGTTTTTGGAGCCTTTCAGCTGGACTGTTGTTTTAGTAATCAGTATTGGATACCCTGAAGGGCCTACGATGTCGCGAATTTCAGAAAAGTTAGCTATCCCGATCTCGATCAATATTGGCATTACTTGTTATGCGACTAACAAACGTGCAAACTAAGCTGGTCGATCGGGAAATTAAAAGTTCGACGCTAGTCTTTGTGTCTTTCCTCTCCTCGTGGTGTTTTCGTGATGGACTTACAAGTAAGCGATCGCGTAGTATAAGGCACAGTTGCCACGAGCGTCCCGGGGCGTGCCGCTATATAGACCGTCCTCACCGACGGGCGCACCCGCAGAATATGGAGTTCGCCACATAGACTCCGCAACCCTTCCGCAGTTTGCGGTGCCGCAAGCCTCAGCAATTGCGGCCGCACTCTATGTGGCGGAAAATTTTGCTACGGCACAGAGCGGACGTGCGGTTTGCGGATGCGGACGTCTATGTGGCGCTAGTGTAATACGCCTCTGTCCGACTGGTTATCCGAAAAATAAACCTACTGGAGTTTTTGGGAGTCCAACAACACTTCTTGTGTCATGAGCAGTGCCTGGAGTAATGGTAATGGTAATGGTGGTAATGGTAATGGCCAGAAATCGGCTAGTGGGAAATGGTAATGATAGGTAATGGTAATGGCACCAAAACGGCTCAGTGGGAAATGTAATGGTAATGGTAATGGCAAATCTTGATTTGCCATTACCAAACAAGCACTAGATAAAATGCCCGCCGCAGGCGCCGACCGAGAAAATTTTGCCCTGACACTAAAACTTCTGTTGGAATTGCCCGTCGGCGACGCCGAAGCGACGCTGTCGCTAGTCAGGTTTCTTTTGTCATCCATTCGCGGAAAGCCACGCGTCACAAATCGATCTTAGCAGGCGTTTGGAGGGAATGTTATTGATGCAGCCTCGCGATAATCTGCGCGTATATGTTTGTGTTTAAATACGCAATATGTCACTGCTCGACTCGATGGGGCTCGCACTTCATGATGGCCGAGAGGGTTCTTGAAATCTGGAAAGACCTGAACCAGGTAAGCTCGTACGCTTCTAAAAGGTCACCCCATGTTCTGTGATTACAGGTATGGAGCTGCAAGGGTTGGCCCACGTTTGTCGAGAGTCACATCGCCTATCTGGCGTTGTTCTGCCGCATTGTGGAACCCTTCCATGCCCAACTCATGGCAATGCAAAAGGACCGCTCGGTGACCGTGTCGAAGGTCTACGCTCAGATCAAGAAGCTCAGCAAGCACTGCGATAAATTTCGCAACGAAGCTCCTGACGCGTGGGCGCTTGCTAAAGGTATGTTTGCTTTAAGAATTTCGTCCTAGTCTCGCGTTTTAAGGAATCAAAGCAGAGCTGCTAAAGCGCTTCGGTGTCTACATCGACCCTAAGATGGTGGGATTCAACCCGCACTATGCAGTCGCCGCAACTTTGGACCCATCGCAGGCGTTCTTGGTCGACATGGACAGCGACATCATCAGCCGGCTCCTGCTAGATCGTATCGGTAACGACGACGTTCAAGAGGTGGTTTCCGACACCGAATCACTTGAAGCGGGCGACGACGACGCGTACGAGGAAATCATGCGCAAGAAGCGGCGGATGCAGAAGCGCACCAGCTCGCAGCAGCAGCAGAACAAAGAGCTCGGTCGAAACGGCGATGAAGTGCAGAAGTACCTCGATGCAGTCCTTTATGCGGACTTCGGCAGCACCGATCCGCTCGAATGGTGGCGCAGCGAGGGAATAGCCAAGTACCCTCGCGTCTACGAGCTAGCTATGAAGTACCTACCGGCTCCTGCGACTTCGGCATCCATCGAGCGTTCATTCAGTCAAGCAGGGCTCGCTCTGGGCGGACGCAAAGGCAGTACTCTCGAAGACTTGTTGGACATGAAGCTCATGGTTCACATTAACGAGAACATGTCCGGAGATCGCTAAGTGAATAAACGCATTCGGTTCTCGAGCTAATTTTGCATGTAGGTAATGGTAGTGGGTAATGGTGGTAATGGTAATGGCCAGAAATCGGCTAGTGGGAAATGGTAATGGCAAAGTATTGGTAATGGCCAGAATTTAAGTAATGGTAATGGTAATGGTAATGGCCAAAAAA
>JNEY01000078.1:400575-414834 GCA_020875895.1 Aphelenchus avenae | reverse complement strand
GCCCCCCCCGCCCCCCTGCCAGGGTTGAAAAGGCGGTAGCTGATGCAGGCCCTCTGTGCGCCATGGTTGAAATGAATATATACGCTCAAATATTGCTACGTCCCACCTTTCTGGTTTGGAGGTGAGGAGAACACCTCGTGAACTTTGTGGACTTGAAATAATCATCGATGTTTTCCCAACCGAGTTGTTGTGTAGAACTAAAAAAGAAGGTATCACGCAGGTTTTCGTCGCTGTGACATAGAATGTAGATGTATGTACTTGTTAATGTGTTGTTTGCGTTGTATTAAACACTTAGCGTCCAATGGTGCTTTGATACATAGCGGCTCGTACTCCTTTTGTGACCGAATTTTGATGAACGGAGCTGAACTTGACCTCCAGTTCAGTTAAGTTCAGTCCAGCAAAAAAAGATTCCGGTTTAGTGAACGTGCAAGTTCACTAAACTACACTGCTGGCCAAAAAAATGGGACACCACATGTTTAATCCAACGCGACCGGAATATATCTCTGTCATACCGTACAATACCGAGTGCCGTTCTTAAAGACAATTGTTCCCTGCGCTGTTAAGAAGAAAATAATGCACAAACCGGTTGCGTAAGACGGAAATCCAAAATACTGGGGGTCACCGAAAAAAGGTCCCAAAATTTTGGCGGTGGCGGTAAGACACTGAAAAAGCTCAGGTTTTCAAAATAAACAAGTACATTATTCAAGCCGTCAATCGTCTTTTTATGCCCTTACCGAAGTCGCAAATTAAGGCTCATGGCAAAAAAAAGGTTTATCGGCGAGAGACGCGCCGGTTCTGGGCATGCGTCTCGCGATTTCTGCCGTACGATAAGCCTCCAAGTGAGGAGGACCACCATCGCGCCCGCGGAATTCAGGACAGAGCGCATTTGACGAAAGGCCTACGCGCGATGAATGCGTTCGCATTTACGCCGTCCGCCGTCAACGTCGGCATTTCGGTGTGCTTCAGGCAGACCGCGCTCCTTGCTCGTACAGTTTTTCACTGTTTTTATGCGAATGTTTCTTGAATTGGTTGCATAGTTGCTTTTTCTGTATAAAAACCGAGCAAGGTGCAAACTAACTATGTCTCTGCCGTCAACCGCCGACGATAGCAAACGACCACCTTATGAGCCCACATCATCAGATCCTCGAAGACAGCGCAAAGATTCCAGGTTTTTGGCGAGCCTCATAGAGCATCTTTGGTCGACACTGGTTAAACCGATGAATGTGGATAGGTAAGCAGACTTTGGAATACACTGGAAACCAAGGGTTTGCGTCTCTGGCTTTTTACCGCACATGTTACTGAGTACGCATTCACGTGTAGCCGCTGGGCATTCACGTATGGAGTCAAGGACAAATAGCTGACATTCGGTCGGAGGAGGGGAGCTCCCTCTCATTAAATTTTTGTGTGTTTAAACTTAACTTCAGGGCAAGGCCGCGCATCTTTATGGATCCGCACATCACGAAAGCGTACACTTTTTTGCCGCAGACTGTTGGTTATTTTTTACTGTCCCAGTGTGCTTCTGGCTAACATCATTCCTTTTGTTAATGTTTTTGGTCTTTTTAGCTTTCTCTGCAAAAACCTGTTCAAAATTTTGCCTTTGGACGGGTATCGACGCATTCTTTCGGCGCACGATCCTCACATGGTCCGCCGCAGGCGCTGCTAAAGCAAAGTTTGGGATGGAGCTATACATTTTAACGATTTCGCCGAATAGCTGAGCGAGTCGCCTTCAGAATTCGGAATCGCCAAAAAAACGACGTAATTTTCAGAATCCTGAATCAGAAGAAGTAGTCAGTTGCCAGTTGCAGGCACCCCTGGGTTCACTGGAACTTCAGGCCATGACGGAGCCTCTTATTTTACATTCTATTTGCGCTTACTTTAGCTGCCGCTTCGAGTATGTACGCAAGCAATACAAGGCTATGAGCAGGTATCCGAGTACTACACAAAAAATGCAAAGCCCCCTCGTTCTTTACGTGGCGATATGCGCAACAGATGTTAATGGTTATTCAGAGCAGCTCATGCGTCTTACGGAAAGCGAACGAATCGACACATTTTGTAGCAAACCTTCAATAGCCTATATGTCGAGCCGCGTTCACCTTATTAGGCACGTCTCGTACCTGAGAAAAGCGATCATCTTTTCGTCATGACTGACAGTGGTATATCCTGGCGATTTTTTGTCGCGGCTTTGAAACAGGTAAGAGAAAAAGGATTGTAAGTGTACACAATGCCTTATTCTTAACCAAACCAGCGTGGGTACACCGCCGCTAGTTGTTAAGAAGCACGGGAATAAAACCAAGTAGTCCGGGTAATCTAACAGGTATTTATGCCACAACATCTTTTACACAGAGAAGTTTGCACCATCATATTTAACGAGCCGAGTTTGTGTGTCAGTAGTTACGCCCGCATTCAATTTTCGCCTTTCACGTGGCGTCTGAGCCAAGATATTGTGACCTCGCGGGTTTCGAGCATGCTGAGCCCGAAAATAACAGAACTGGGACGACCTGAGCACAATAAAACATTGTTCCGCCACAATGGGCCAAAAAATGTGCCAAGCGTATTTCGCCCTGATTCCTTGCTTCCACTGCTCCTTATTTTGTCAGTCTCAAGCTTGGTCGGTCTGCTGCTATGAACAACAAATCGGTATGGGCCGCGCCGAAAGAAACGCTGAGTTGCCTACGTAGTACAGATTTACCTACTTACTGCAAATTGCAGCGTACAATGACGATGTCTGTAGGTTGACTGATTGCAGTTGACTAATTGCAGTTGAGTTGATTGTTGACTGACTGACTGATTGCGTACAATGACTGATTGCAGGTTTTTGTGATAAATTACTATGTATTTAAACTGGCGTTTGTGATTGGTTTGTTTACTAGAGTCCGGCGCGAAATGTTTTGATTCGAGTGTTAATCGAAATAGCTGGTCTTGCCTTAGAGAAGTCGCCGTTTCGTAGAATGAAAACGAGCATTCTCACATGGGTAAACCTTTTGATTTTTTAACTGCAAGTCCTAGATCTTTTACGGGGACAAAACGTGCTGGGCATCGACCTGTATCAATATAGAAATGCCCAATTTTGAAATGGCAAATCTCAGGTTTTTTAAGCAGATACCAGGCTGGTTCAAGGTTCGACTCAGTCTTTCTGGTAGATCCTATAAGTCCATAACCATTCTAGCCAAAATATGTGTAAGCGACAACCAGCTCTGGCGGTTTGTAGTCACGTTCTTACGCACACGTATGATGTTTCAAGCCAGCCTCAGCGGATCAGCTGCTTTGGAGATGTCCTAGTCCTTACACTATGGCTACATAAGACTGCGGCCGCAATGGCCGCAACACCGCAGTGCGGCAACGCCGCAAGCTTATGTGGCCACCCGGCCACATTAAAACCACCGCCGCAACACCGCCGCATTGCGGCCGTATTGCGGTGGTTGCTGCCATTGCGACCGCAATCTCATGTGGCCACCCTTTGCGGCCGCAGTGGCCGCAATCCATGATTTTGACCAAATTATTGGGTATATTGGTTATGCACAATGAATGATGACGCTCTAAATGGCTGGGAGCATAGGTAAACATAAAACATTGGTAAAGCGCTATAGAACACTATGGTTCGATATTGACGCTGCGAGAAAAAAGTCGGAATTTCCATACTAACCTGCATATCTAAAACGGTTTGCCACGCTTAGCGTCGTGGTAAAGTTTGAAGACGATCGGTGATCGTCGATTTCCCTTCAACCAGTTGCGTACCTAGGGAGGCGCGGGTAGCCCCCCCCTTCGCCGGGCCGAAGGCCCGGCGAGGTAAGGGGGGACCAAGGCAAATTTTTAATTTTAAAAATTCTCGGATATTCTAACGATTTCGGCCATATTTTGAACGGATAATTGCCTTATAAGCCTAAAATTTGCTCTGGCGGCGCCTGCGGCGGGCTGGCTTCGGAATGAAGTAGCCAATTTATGGACTAGTTTGGCCCGAGAAGCACAGAAATTGTTCTGGTGGCGCCTCTGGAGGGCCGTTTTTGGCTGAACTAAGCTCAAAACAGCCCTATCTAAAAGCGTTGGCTTCGCCTGCGGCGGGCTTTTCTAGGTTTGAACACCTTAGAACACCTTAAATACCCTTGGAAATGCGCGTATACTCTACGGCAGTGGCAAATTTTCATTTGCACTCTTCTTTCTCAACTCAAAATTCTCGCTGCCGGCACCTGCAGCGGGCCCTATAAGGCTGGTATTCCGAAAATTGCTGTTGAGATCCAATCGAAGGCCAAAATTTTGAATGATTTTTTTCGTAGATCTCCAAATTTTGCTTCCGGCGGCGCCTGCGGCGGGCTATTTTTGGTTTAGTCTAATTAAATAGTAGTTTCGACGCACCAAATAAGCTTTATCGGACAACTCCTAAAAACACCTAAGGGGGGACCAAGGCATTTTTTGGCGTCGGCCGAAGGCCGACGCCGAAAAAATAGGTAAGGGCCCCCCCTTACTATGCCCCCCCCCCTCAGACCGGATCCTAGGTACGCCACTGCCTTCAACCACAGCCCCCGCCCCCTTTGGTAAACTTCGTTTGCGGCGATCATTGCGGCGGACTCTTCAAATTTTTTGAAACGCCGCCGCAAAGCGACCCTTTTTTTGCGGTGGCGCATTGCGTTGAGTGCGGCGCTTGCGGCCGCAATTTTTTGTGGGCGTAGTGTTATTTACTCAAAGCACTTGTTATTTTGTCGGTATGTCGGTATTTGTTGTGTATCGAAAATTTCGTCGGGCAGCGCGTAGCGACGGGCCATTTTGTCTAGTGCTTAGAATTACGTAACGCACCCTCTAGCCCCCTCTCTCTTGTGGAATGCCACCTCAGACGCCGCCGCCTGTTTGCGTTACGCATTTTCATCCTTAAAAGTACCTCTTACGACAAAATGCCTCGAGCTCCGAGCGAACAGGTTTTTTCTCATTTGTCTCCGTTTGGCAGCTACTTTGCTTTGTTTCCTTTGTGCAAACTCCATCGTATACGACGCATTTCTTGACGATTCTGAGTAAGAATGTAGTCCAGTGTAGGCATTGGCCCACCTAGCCACAAAAAATGACGAAGATTTTATGCACACTCCAGCATTCTTTGCCCTAAACAATGGGGATGTACCGTTTTTCTTCAAATTGAGCCGCGCCTTGAATAGAGCCCCAATAGCCGCTTCCTAGCTAGCCAGGTTCTGTATTTCGACCTCGCAGTTAAGGCTTTCTTTGGGTAGATAATGATAAAAAAACAATGTTCAAACACAATACGACACGAAAAAACGAAAAAATTTTAAAAATAAAATATTACTTTAAATATTTCAGAAAATAAGGCTTTGAAAAATAGAGAAAAAATGATTCGTGAATATGTACGTGACGCAGAAAATGCTTAAAGAAAACCATAAAGATGCCGCCTGAACGCAAAATACGCCTGCCGATGGTCCGTACCAGGTTTTTTGAAAAGTTACGTAGCGTCATCGTTAGTGACGGTGGTTCTACGCCCACCTACCTGCACGGGTTCAAGCAAAATGTGAAGACGAATACACCAGTATTCATGCTAGTTTTTGCACACGCGTATTACAATGTTATTCTTCAAGCTGCTTCGAACGTTTTCCCCTCTAGATGGGATCCTTACCGTTAGAGCTAGTGATTCCCCTTTGTTAAACACTCCTGATTCAGATTCTTAAAACATGTGACTCTCACGGCGGCTCAGGTGCCTTTCTTTTATTCATTGGTTTTTGCCAAAATAAATTGAACCAACTAGGCTCAAAACATTGTTGAACCACGCCAATGCTGTGCAGAAAACCGGGAAAAACGGATTAAAAGAGTCCTTAAACGTAGGACCCCCGAACTCGTGTCAAGCTTCGAATAAGTTGATAGTGCCATGGCTTTGCCGAAAAGCTTGGCTTTGTACCGACAACTCGGAATCAAACATCGACTAAACAAAATCCCTCAGCACGGCCGGACCATTACAGTAGGTGTGCGGAACTGAGAGCGCCAAATTTGTGGTTACTGTAATGCACGGTAATTCCCTTTGCGACCGTTGTGGAAATACTGTAGGCGCCTATTACTGTAGCTTTATGGCCAAAATCGGTTGGATTTCCGTTAATAATTGCAGATTTTTCAAAAACGAGTCGAGATTGCTCAAATCCCAACCGTAGGATTATTCACCATGCTTTTCTCTACAGAACTATGTAAAGTTCAATGATTTTGGTCATGAATGAAGCGAATTTGACTGAACCAAAAATACATCACTTTTTGCCTAAAATGCAATGATTTGTCACATTTATCTCTATAGTTCAAACAAAGCTCAATATATTGAAAATCCCAACCGTGCATTTGTAGATGCTTTTGTTGCCTTCAATTTAAACCTAAGTTTAGCTCGTTCCGACAAAAAATAAGGCTTTTCCACTGGACGAGATGGAGTTCGCTTTTTTGCCGTTTTCCCAAAATTTTCACGTTTTAGCATGGTGCTCGGCTCCTACATAAAATTTCGCTAAATCCATGCTTAAAAAATAAGAGTATCTTCTTGCGAACCAGTTGCGATTGTTCCCGTGATCGTAGCTCCTCATACAGTTCAGTAAAGTTCGGTCAAAGTTAGTGCTCGCCCGCTGTTCAACTAGGGCTCACTATGGGAAAAGGGCCGTATTTTATAAACGAGTTGTCCAAACCAAAATTCCATGCTTAGTATCTTAGAATAACTTGTTAGGTGCATGATCATATAAAAAGCTTCGCATAGCGAGCAGTGTGCGTCGCGCAAAGTTCGTCAATCGTTGTCGACATCTCCAGGTGGAGCGGTAAAAGTGTCGAATTATTAGGAAACTGAAAGCCATAGCTGAAGAATGCATCGCTCTCCAACGCATTGACCACGATCTACGGGACAAGCTGAAGGCTCTTGAGTCCGATCTGCGAAAGCTGTATCCGGAAGCCGACAGCGAATTCGCGCAGCTACTTGATCGGTGCTTCGAAAAGCTCGGCTTACAGTAATGGCAGTAGCATCTGTAGCGAAGCCGCAGTTAGAGACTTACAGTAGGCGCGCGTGCTCTCAATGATAGTTACAGTAAGTAATTTTTGGCTCTCTACTGTAACATTAATTTGCCAATCTGAGTTCCGTTTGGTCCGGCCGTGTCAGATTTGTAATCATCTAACCTTGCCGTAGCTTTATAACACTATAAGCGCACTTCGAGTACGAGTGATGAGTGTTTCGGATTGGTTTCTGCTCACAGACTGACTGACCGAACATAGCAAGGAGAAATGGCGGCCAAAAGGCGGAGCCAACACATACGACAGCAAAGGTCTTGCAAAATTTGTAGGAAACATAGTACAAAAGGGCAAATGACATAAAATTTTTTTATCCATTTCTGTGAGTCACTTAAGTTAGCGGCCACGCTTGTTTGCTAAGTCGTCAATTCGACTAGGACTGCTTGTTGGACAAGCAGGCTTTGAACATTGGAAGCAGACCATATGACCAGGTTTTCGACAACATTTGAAGGGTATGACAAGGTTGAAGGGCAGTTCATAATACAGTGGAAAAGCAAAAAGCGGATGTCTTAAACTCAATCTTAAATTATGTCATAAAGTTATGCATTTGGCAAAATCATGTACAAAGAAAATGCAAAGTAGTCGGATTTATAGACATCGTACGATACCTGAGGAACGAAAGGAAGCCCGATGAAACGTGTGATGCGACCAGTAGGCTGCTTACTGGACTTTTTAGATTCATTAAATCATCTTGACTTTGTGTTTAGCTTCACTAGCTCCGCGCTATTAAAGACTGTTATGAGATATTCGTTAAAAGAAAATAAGTTGATGCCAACGAGTAGCATAACTCTGGTATATTCTAGTAATACACGTTGGCTTGTACCGATCGGGGACTTTAAGAAGTCCTTAGGCCACATCTTTCTTGCGCACAGGGATTCATTGCCTGTCGGGCTTGGGATTTTTGGCTCTGCTGGCGGGTTCTACAGGGATTTCTTACTGAGTTCAGTCCCAGGACGGGATATGCAATCCTGAGCTGACCTTGGATGGATTCGCAATTACACACGGATCCAAGGTTATGTCCTTTTAAGTTTTTCACAGGTCCCTATTTAATAGGGTTGGCATCAGGCCAGGGCAGCCCTGACCTGACATGCAGGTCAGGTCATGTTTTTCGCCCTGAAGCCCTGACCTGATTACCTGAAACTTGTTCGCCCTGACCTGCAAGGCATGCCCTGAAAATTTGACCTGATCTGGTGTCCTGAAGTTGATCGATAACAGCGATGTGCACGATTTTATACCCGCAAAACGTCAATACTGCACTAATAATTCAAGAAAATTGACGTGAAAGCACGAGTTCGGTGAAATCAGCGTCCATGGAGGTAGGATACACATGCCTGCTCTCCCCTTATTCACCATTCTAAGGGAATTTCCTACTTGCCCTGACCTGCAGGGCATGCCCTGAAAATTTGACCTGATCTGATGCCCTGAACACATACTGCTTACCAACCCTACTATTTAACACTCTGATGCCATCTACGATTCTGACCTTCTGTAAGTTAACTTACTGCTAGTGTACCTATATCTCTACCTATGTTATGTAGAATTTTACGCGGAAGTCGTACCACGGCCGGACCAAAACGGAACTCAGATTGGCAAATTACAGTAAGTTACAGTATCTGGCGCAGGGTCGCGCGGCCTTGCTTACGACGCTTGCGATTTACTGTACCTACAATTTTGCCCAGGGATAAGAACGGCTCGGCGTTATATACACTGTTGTAAGGCTGTAGACATGCTTATTTTCCGCTGGAATTTCGGGAAACTGCGTTCGCCGAGTTCGGAACATCTTAAGCTACATTTTGAGCCCAAACTCGACAGTAATACTTTGGCTTAACAGACAGAAACAAGGGCTGAAGTTGCTAAGAGTTTCCACATGAGGGCGCCGAGGTTTCCCGACCTGTTCTCACCCAAATTTTAAGCTACGAACTTCGGTCTACTTCCATTGCGCTCCTGTGACAAGCCTCCAAAGAGGTACGCATGGATTTTTGGTAAAGTGTTCTGGTTCCTGAGATACATTGATTCTCCCTCGACAAGAAGCCTAAAAAAGCGCAAAATGCGCTCGAAGTTCATGGATATGAGTGACCTGTTCTCGGCGAGCAGCCAAGTTTCGTGTACAATTTCGGCGTCATCATGCTTGTTGCTCCATGTGTCAAAACATCACGCATGGGTTTCTAAATATATTGCCGATAAAACGAGATATAGGGCAAAACGTTGTTTGGAGACAGCACCGGCTCGAAAAGTGTTGTCTACATTGCTTGGTCAAAAATGCTCGTATCTGAACAAAAATTTTCGCACTTAGGCTCATCTTGACCCCAACAAAACGGGCTACAAACGTACGGATGGAATTTTGTAAAAACCTCATCTGGCATGCTTTATATGCAAAACTATACAGAAATTGCGCATTTTGAGGAAAAGTGAGCTATTTTCGGCTAGGTTAAAGTACCCTCATAACTGTTGCGATTCCGACAAATGGTACATCATTCGATAGCGCATTGAAAGTACAATATTCCTACGGATGCATTTGTCCATATCTTTATTCGTTTTCGAGAAAACAGAGATTAAGTGACGAAAAATTGACTATTTGACGCATTTATAGCGAGTTACAGTAAATTTCCACTGAGTCGTTTACGTACTGCGCGCGCTACTGTAACAACTCATTTGCCATTTTTAGTTCCGTAATCCTACAGTATCGATCCGGCCGTGGTACAACGGGAGGTTCTCTATCCGCACGTGATGGCTTTCTCGCAGGACGAAGATACATAGGTTTGCTGCTCTGCTCATCGTTTAGGTTTCTCTGCTAGGATTGGTTCTATGTGCTTGTGTATGCACAGAAAAAACTTTTCGGCTAAAATCAGAAAAACAGTGGTATAACTTTATTTACAGTTTTCTTGTCATGACCGGGGCTCTTTGGCGATCGACGAAGATTCTACGATGCTATGGCGACAACTGCGAGCGATGACGAATGTTGAAACATAGCATGTTTTTTTCTAGACGACCGATTCGACTAAAACTTTCCAGTTTCACATAACTTTAGAAGCCATATCGAATGATATCATGCTTAACCATGTAGCTTGAGCTTCGTCTTAACGTACATAGCGACACCGCTTTAGGCAATAAAGATGATGGGAGACCACTTTAAAAAGCATTTTTCTCGCTCGCTACAGACATATTGACGTCTTCTGACTGCATAGTGCTGCAAATAAATTGCTTTCGTGTGGATGAATTTACCCGCCAAAAATTAGAAATGGAGCCGATACTAGGCGACGACCGGAACTGGTACTGCCAGACCTGAAGTACGTGCAGCGTAGTCTCTCCCAGCTGTTTCCATACCAGGTTTTTTGCTCACTATTCTAGTTAACTGTACCTTGAATCAAGGACTTTTAGGCGATAATGTATTGACTTGTTAGCACATACCGGTGGCTACACATTGCACTGAAATGGCAAGTTATGCCAAGGAGGAGAAAGTTCCTGGACGCACGCGCTTAGACCTCTTTAACACTAAAAGTTTACGTTTATACGTATCCGTTACCCGAAAACCTAGATAAGTATGTGCTGCAGGTCTTTCTTGGAAATGGCAGGGTTTCCGCCCCGCAATCACCCCTCCCCCTGACCTCGCCCTCGCCCTGGCGAGGCGAGGGCGAGATTTTCTAGGTCGAGGGGCGAGGGCGAATATTTTTGGAGCAGTGGGCATGGGCGACGATTGTTTCGGCGTAGGGGCTAGGGCGAGGGCGAGATTTTTTTCAGACAAAAGAGCGTAGGGTGAGTGCGAGGTTTATCAGTTGAAGAACGCTTGCGAACTTACATGGGTCTAAGACGACACGCGGGTTGAGGACGGAACGGACCCCGGCACGGAACGGTATTCGGACTTTTTTTTGCCTCTCACTGTTTTAAGAATCTCAAGATTACGAACCGGTACGGCAGCTTCGATTTCCCACTGTTTACCCTGGTCAATAGGCTTTTTCCTTACTTCGTTGATACCAACTATGTTCACGGCAACTGCTAATCGTTTCATTGCCGTGTGGCGCAGAGGTTCATCGTCTGAAGCGTAGACGCCTGTCGCTAGATTTCCGCGCGATAAGCTCTCGCATGTAAGGAGGACTTTGTTGGGCGACGATGAAACGCAGGTCAGCGCCTCGCGGGCGAACGTCCGCCACGCTGCCGCGAATGCGTTCGCGCTTGCGCCTCACAGCGGTTTTGGTCGAGGTTCTGACTTGACCGCGCGTTCATTGCTACTTCTATCCTTTGTTATTTTCGCCATTTCATTATGGTTAATGCAAATTTTTTTCAAATATCGAGACCATTTGTCAAGCAAATAACTTGTTCCCAGAGTCCCAAAGGCTGTTTTATGAGACGTAATCTGTGCGAAGAATTTTATGAGACTTGTGCGATGCAAAAAGTTGCCAAAATACCCGTTGAGATCTTTAATCTGCATGCATTAAATACCTACCAGAACGAGACCCGATCCGATTCAGGTTTTTCAATAATTACATAGATGGATTATTTAGATTACTGCATTGATTGCGCAGTGTAAAGTAGTCTCTGAGCGACGCAATAAGCCACGAACACCTCAGCTTGCCTTATTTGTGCCGTTCCTTAGTGCAACATTATACGCTAGAACCCACCAAAAATCGGGGTAAAGCAAAGAACGGGCAACGTCCCGTCACTGGTAAACGCGAGGAGGAGACAATGATTTTGCGTTTGAGGGACTAATGAATACGACTTAAAAAGACTCAATATTTTTCGTTATCTCATGGGCGGTAATTTTACGATTAGGTTGGACGAAACGTTAGATGCCTTCAAACTGAATGCTGAGCATCCTTCCTCTTCATATGTTGTGTGATGGAAATGGAACCGGAACTGAATGAAAATTATTCAGTCGGAACTAGCTCTTGGTCATTGGCGTCCTTCATGCAGGTTTTTACATTAATAAAAATATTAGCGTCTAACTTACCGACGTCGAGGGTCTTTTGCCTCATTGTGAGGAGACAGTGGACAATGGATTTGTCCAAAAGATAAGGGTGTGTCCAGAAATTATGTTAGCATAACATAGAGGGGAGGGGAGGTCAAGGGGGGTGTTAACGTTAGCAGCAGGCGGTGAAAAGATGCCCGCCGGCCGCAGGCGCCGACAAGCGAATTTTTCGCTTGGAATGAGCAATTTTAACCCAAAAATTTCGTTGGTATTGCCTGCGGCGGGCCATTTTTATGACCTTTCCCTGCTTCCAGTTTTCGTTCAGCCATGCTGGCAAACGCAGTCCACTGAAATTCCGGAATACATACAGAGTAAATTACCTAAACTTTTTTTAGCTAACAAGTATGAAGGGGGGGTCAAGCGGCTGTTAATACTGTTAACAAGGTGGGAGGGTTAAAAAAGTGCTTTGTTAGCTAACATAATTTCGGCACGTTCCCCAAGCACTGAATTTCACCACAAACTGAGACGCTTTTTTCTTTAAAAAACACAAAACAGCCGCCGCAGGCGACGTTAGCAGCATTTTCAGTGAATGCATGTGTGTCATGCAGGCTCAGTAATTTGGCTAATATTTGATGAGTTCCAGTTCAGATCACCAGAGTTCATTTCGCTGAACTGGGTTTGGCCTACTGGTAAGGCCGCGTTTACAACTGAGTTGGACAATCATTTTGCCGACTAGTGCGGTGGGAAAGCCCGACCGGTCGGACAACCACTATTTTTGTGTTCACAATTGTCAAACCAGAACGATTGGAATACACGGTTTGACAACCCTCCAACCGGTCGGAGAACTCGTGTGCTTTTAAATGTGTACGCTCTTTTGCGCCTCAATCGCGGGTAGGATCAATGATCGAACACACTTGCGGTACTGAATTTCGGCGCCATCTAGTCCGACGTCCAATGTGCCGTCCGATGCCAGAATTCATAGGAGCAGATTCTTGACAGTTGCCGCATAACTCCAACAATTTCCGCATGTGGCCAAGAGAAAACTAGGGAGAGGTCTGCGAAGGAGTTAGCACTCATCAACCCAGGTTTTTTTATTTAAACCAAAACGTGCATTCGTTTGATGTACTAGTATTGTACTGGCTTCTTCGGTAGAAGGCTGGACGAAAGCCTGTGAAACGCGGACCAAGAAGATACGCCGCCAGCCGCCTGAAACTGCCATCCTTGCGCGCTTCATGCATACTTAGCGCATCTAACCCAGCAAGGCGGACTAAACTTCTGAAGCTGAAGGTCCTTGTTTTACTCAGCTGCCGGCTAGATTCGCATTTATATGATCCTGTTTGCAATTTAAAAAAAAATTATATTCATTATTTTCATAAAAATGATAGCCGGGCGGTAAAAAAAATTGGACCGAAGCGGCGTTTCACGTGACCAGTTCAGTTTCCACGCACGTCGAAAATGATTTATTTGCAATCGGGATATGACTAAGACAGCCGTAAATGTTTGGCCGTAAGTACAAATAGTATGTATGTGCGAATATTATTCGGTTTTTATGCTTTCGGAAAAAATCTAGGCCCCTACCCTAATCAAGTGACCGCGATCCCCAGAATGTACTACCGCGACCCCCCCCCCCCCCTTCCCCCCCCCCACCATACACACACACACCACTCTCTAGCGTCAGTCGCCCGGTGCCCGGTATCATTTCAAGAGTTCCGGAAAAAGTTTACGGCTCCCGCATTAATGCGATGACTCAAAACTTACATCCACCAAGCCCAAAAATGCGGCCTCCCGCTCTCGCTTTTTTCCTTCCCCTCTACTTCCTTTCCTTTCAAGGCAGGCGTGAAATTCTTGAAAATTTTACCGAAATTTGCGGTTTACCAACGGGTTAGGCTTAGGCTTCAAGGGCAACCCTGCACAACGGGCCTTCGAATCGAGGCCCGGCCCGGCCCGCGGGCCTAAGAATTAGGCCCGGGACCGGACCGGGGCCCGCTGGGGGGCCCGGGCCGGGCCGGGCTTATAAGGCCCGGCGGGCCTTAACTTTTTAGGCTATAATGAAAAATCCCCTTTGGCATTTTCCATAGGCTAAAGTGTTGCCCCTTATAATGAGTTTCAGATGCAACATTCGGGTATTTTCACCTAAAACAGCTTGCCGCAGGCACCGTCAGAGCGACGTTTTGACTAATTTACCAAAAATGTATTGAAAATTTGACCAAAATGTGGCAATTTTTGAGCCCTGAACCGGGCCTAAACGGGCCGGGCCTACCCCCGGCCCGGGGCCCGCTGGTTCTGCCGAAATGGAGGCCCGGCCGGCCCGGCGGGCCTTGGGCCCGTTTATCAGGGTTGTT
>JNEY01000078.1:377060-396892 GCA_020875895.1 Aphelenchus avenae | reverse complement strand
GGGGGGGTCAAAAATCGGCTTTCTTAGCTAACATAGTTTCTGGACAGCCGCTTATCCGGAAAGTATTTCGGCGAAGGTAGCAGAGAAAACAATTCACCACTGTTCCTGTTTCGACAGGAAAACCCGACATACTGCAATTCACTGTTCAACTTTATTCTTGTGCAATGCATTGTCTCTGCAACCCTTTCCTGAGGTTGTTTTTAGTCTATCAGTCTGCACGGTGCTTAGGTAGCAATGCACTTAGCACGCGATCCGCGTCGTTTAAGCTCTTCATCTAGCGAGCTTTGTTTCAGCCTGCGTTTGCCAGTTTGGCACAGCTTGCGTTGATTAGGCTAACCCAACTAAAACAACAGCCACTTCAAAGATGCAGAAAAAAATCGTCCATGGCCAATAAATGCCTTCCTAGAACGTGTACATAAAAGCCACAAGTGTACTGTCGCCAGTCGCGTGTTTCCAGTTGCTCGGATTTATTGCTCATTTCTTTGTCTAGAGACCCGTGGCTCCATATCCTTGGTTACCCCGGGTCGCAAAGAAGTTCACGAACGATGCACCGGCTGAAATGAAATGTGTCAACAGGTTTTAAATAGCTTACGTGTCCTTGCCGGAATGTCCTGTCATTTTTCCCTCACAAATTTACCGTGTCTTTACTAGCGACTTTTGAGACGGGTTCGCGATCCAGGAACCTTTGGACCAGGTCCCACAGTAACATATTAAGAATCTTTTGCCGAAGTTGGGTAGGACGAAACGGCTCAGGAACTGGGACCTGCCAGATTAATACAAAAATACACTAACACACTTAAGGGCATCAAGGACGTTTTTGTCACGGAGCCTGCCTACACCAAACATAGCTTGGATCGAAATACGTGACTGACAAGAAATAACGTGGATACATGTATCTTCGGCATTTCGGGACCACGGAATCCAGTAGGTATGTGCTGAAATCGACATTCGGAATTTTTGCAAACAAGTCTGTTTTGTCGAGAATTTTGATCGAGCGAAATGGAGAAACCGTTGCAGGTTTTTAGCTCATCGGCTTTCCTACACATGTGGCTTTCCTAGAGTACGTAGTATTCTTGAAGCCGCTTAAAAATTCCACGTTGGCCGGAGGTCAGATCGACTTAACTTGACGATCTCACTCTTTATAAAACACTTTCGTGCTCGACAGGGGCGTGCCGGAGGGGGGGGGGGCAAAGGAGTTTTCGAAATATCAGATTATTTGACAAGCAAGTCGTTGTGTATTAGCTAGCCTCGTTTCTGGGAAACGTGGCTTGTAGTAAAAGGTATTTACTAAGCTAACACAACAAGTAGAAATAGTAGTAGAATGCCCGAGATGATGGACGAAGCTATTAGAAATAGGCAAGCACTCGGGCTACGGAATGATGCACTGGAACCGGGATAGTACTGGTGGCAGAACTGGGCCACAGGAATGAAGTAGTATTGTACTGGGGCACGGAATAGGAAAATAGGAATACAGTGCGCCACGTGGAAGGAATCGTGGGCTTAAGTAGTGTGAGACAACAGCACGAATGTTGGCGAAGTGACGCAGACGAAATGGAGGACATACCAGGAAGAAGTGCCAGAAAGCGGTACCAGGAAGAAGTTTCAGGAAGAGATACCAGGAACAACCACCAGGAACAGATACCAGGAGCAAGTACCAGGAAAACCTGGAAATAGTCACATATCCAACACAAATGTAGTTTTTGTTAACGCTACTTTATTATTTGCTCTATTTAAAAGCGTTGGCTTCGCCTGCGGCGGGCTTTTCTAAGTCAAGACACCTTATAACCCATTGTAACACTCCGTAAAAGCGTCAAAATTTCAGTTGAATTTTGCCAAATAACCTCAAAAACCGCTCTGGCGGCGCCTGCGGCGGGCTACTTTGCTTTTAATTCCCTTCGAACGTCGTCTAGCCCCATCAGCGTGGCGATTGCGGCTCATGAAAAATTTCTACAATTGAGAGGACTCTTATCGTGTGCCGAATGTAAATGCAGGCCAGGGCGCATCGGTGACGTCCTTCACGCATCGATTACTTTCGCGTTGCTTGTCTTAAGTTTGTCAGCGACGGCGTTTCGTACACCAGGCTTGCTTGTTGGTCATTCCTTTTGCTCGCCTTCGTATTTTCACGCAGTCCACTGACCAGTTTCAGTCGTTTATTAAAGTCTAAAAGCATGCTGCTCTGTGATGGGTCGATTGAGCGTGCAGATTTGTTTCCTTATCTGGCGAGCGACGCTGGCGCCCAAATGAAAGATTTAAGTCTCGAGGCCCGGAAGTATCATCGCAGACAACCATGTACAAACTGCCAGCTTTTTTTATCATCCCGCTATTGTGCACAAAGCAGCAGGTTTTCTTTGCTTCATTGACGAACATTATTTATGACGTTAATGCAAGCTCATGCAGTTATGCGTAAATATATACAAAAATTCGTCCGACATGTCGAGACCGCCAGATTTCCTTCAGTTTCGGGCCCGCCAACAGTAGTACAGACCTTCTTTAAAAATTCTCATTTGTAAAAAACCTGGAAAGTATCACATCAGATCTTGACAACGACATCGTCGTGCAGGCAACTCCTGCCGCTGACCAGCGGACCAAGCTGCTCAGTCTTTGATTCGTAACCCAGTCTTTTGTATCAGACTGGTCTTTACGTGTGTGAGAAAAGTTTGCCTAAGAACTAAGGGCAATTAAGTTTGCGCCGCATACATCTACATCTAAACGCACTTCATTTTTCTGTAATTAATGTGCGCTTGAAATTATATCTGGCCTTTTTCTAGCACGGACGATACCTAAAAGGGCGAGTACCAGCCGTTGATGCTTTTTGCGCATTACGACTGTCCTATTTCTAGAAAACTACACAAGCCAACGACGGACTGCAACAAGGCAAACAAAGCCGCTTATCGCGGCCCGAGTTCGAGCTTTATCTTCGATTCCATGCTTGCAGTCAATTTTCTTAACAAGAAGCATGAAAGCAAGCACGCGTTTTAAGGAGATCGATGTTGTTAAGCTAAACTTAGTGGACTTCTACTACACGACATCAAGAGAAGACAAAAAGTAAGATATTAGCTAAGGAAGCGACTTAACGGGTAAAAGGGCGAACGAAGAAGGTTTCTTTTCTGCGTTTCGTAATTCTCGATAGCTTCTCGAAGCGCGAGCCTTCCTCTGGTGAATAATATCATTACTGAGAAGGAGGAGGACGGCCAAGTAGCGGACAAGGTGCAGGTTTTCGTCCCGATGAATACATGTAGCGGTACGGAAAAATAACGTCTTCGCCCGGAAATTGGATCTTTTTGGTTATGGTTCGAGAAGAGAAGAAACTCTAGAGGTTCGAGAAGCGTTAATGTTAGCTCTTGTCCATGCTAAGGTTGCGTTAATGGGACAGACATTTTTTTGCGCTGATGCTGTGGTGAGCAAGTGGTGGCGGCACTGAAGCAATGTTTACATGCAAACAACCAGCGTAAAGTGCCTACTTGAGATTATTTTTTAAACATGTCAAGTTCTTTGATTGGAATACGGAGGTTAAGCACCACTTATAGTTTTTGGTTAGCTACATTGTTCGATGTGGCAGTGATGGTCAACTCTCAAAGCATCTTCAAGTTGTATCATTTGGTCTGATTAATTTCATTTGTGGCAAAAGCTGGGGCGAAGTCTGAGAACAGTGTAGAACGAGAAACGCAAGATATCCCGCTAGGTTTACTTAAGCTTGTCAAAACCATGGACACGACAGTTTTGATTTTGTGTTTTTTTTATGTTTTGCCTCGTTTGTTCGACGTTTGTGCCCGGCGGGCGATCGTAGCCGATAACATGGAGAAGGAACTA
Organism: Aphelenchus avenae; assembly: GCA_020875895.1. Lineage (NCBI taxonomy): Eukaryota > Metazoa > Nematoda > Chromadorea > Rhabditida > Aphelenchidae > Aphelenchus > Aphelenchus avenae. Next base: position 393,082 of record JNEY01000078.1, on the reverse strand, counting down.
CATACATTTGGACAAGCATCCAAATAATTTAACTGCCGGAGACATCGTTCGAAGTTAGAGTGAAGTAGTCAACAAAAATAACAGAACACAGAACTTCCATTGATGCAACACATTTTCTGGAGCAAAATGCGGAAATATTCAATTTTCGGCCAAGTCCGAATTATCGCAGCCGAAATTGTAGCGAGTTTCCGAATCTCCGGACCCGAATCTAAACTTCGTTCCTAGCCCTTACTCTATTTGGACGTTTATTCCATTCAAATTGTCTTTGCTTTTATACAACATCGCACAAGACCGTCCACAGTACTCATATACAGGTTTTTGCTTCTTTTTGCGGTTGCGGCTTGTGACTGTCGCACATTTTTTCTTGGGAATGCGTATGGCGACTTTCGTTTTGCGTAATAACCTGTACGAGCAATGCGACTGGCAAATGCTGTTTGAAACCGAGTTAAATTGAAGCGGAACTCTTTCACTACATGCTTGCTACATTTCCTACGAACTGCTTTATCTATCTATTCGTCTGCTAGATCCATGGATGAAAACTACTCTGTAGACGTGCTTGTTTGATGTTATTGCAGGACGCAAAGCTTTATCTAGTTGCCTCTGAATTGAGCGCTGGAGCGTTTTCAAGGTTAACTGAGCCTCGGATGAAGATGCGAGTACATCGGCATAAGTTGGCAGCAGCGATAAGACAAAGGGCCGGGGAAGAATCTGCCACATGAAGCTTCTTAGCTTATTTAGCGAAGCATAGAAACTCGGAATTAATCACCAGGTTTTTAAAAGTAGATTTTGAAAGGCTGTGACGCACATAAATTAAATTATCTTCGAGGAAACGTTGAGCAAAAGGATGTTTTACCGCTGCATAAAAGGATTGCGCATGCTGCTGGCGTATGCGACGTCAAGCTGGGTGGTCGAAGTGTGATTCTTTCATCATTTGACCCAATCGAAGGAGATTTCTAGCTTTTGAACGGTCAGGTCTCGTTTTCTTCAGCCTGCTCCAAAAGTCTTATCTAACGGGTGACGGTAACATCGGACTCAATGCTTTGCCATCCATCGTCAAAGTGTCATGGACCGTCAATTTTGGTGGTCCTAAAATGATTGTTAAATATCGTTAAATACCGTGTGTGCATGAGTGCATTTTTAAACTGGGACGCCGTTCAGTTAGCGCAATACGCATTTCAGTTATCTCTCATTTACTGGTTAGATTTCTTGAGGACGTCGTCGAGCTGGCATTGGTTGGAAAGTTGATGATAGGTTCTTGCGATGCGGCGGCATAGACTCCTAGGGGCGTCCTTACCCGAATAATGACCGATTAGCACAGTCGACTTAAATTCCAAGATCTCCGGTCTAGTCTTATAGCAATCTCGAGACGTGTGTCCTAGCGGCACTGAAGATTGTGCATGTAGCCGTCAACTGGTATAATTATCGCCAGGTTTTTGACTCAGTGTGAAGTTAATAAAAAAAACTCTTGAACATTTCTATAAAGTGCTTTTGGTAAAGCGAATGTTCTCATACAGTGACGCGGCCGTTCTTCATCGCGATGTTCTTTTGGGGCCGTCCAGAAATTGTGTAATCATTACATCGATCTTTTTTGACCCCTCTCTCCCTCCTGTAATCAAAATGTAATCAGAGGCCTGACCCCTCCCTCCCTCCCTGTAATATTACATGTGAAAAATCGATTTTTAAGCACATTGCTAAGCAAGTATTAAGCATTTATTTAGCACTTCTAAGCAATAAACCATTTAAAAGTATTCAAAAATGAGTTGAAAAAGCCGGCCGCCGGCGATACCAACGAAATTTTATGTCAAAATTTGCTACATATAGTCAAAATTTGCTCTGGGCGGCGGCTAGCGGCGGGCCTTCATTTTATCTAGTGCTGATTACGTAATCAGAGACCCGACCCCTCCCTCCCTCCTGTAATGATTACATAATTTCTGGATGCTCCCTTTTCATAGTCAAGCTGAACTTGTGAGTTCAGGCGAACTGGCAAGGTCAACTAACCCCCGAAAAGCCATAATACCAGCGGACACTTGTTGTTTAAAACCTGATTGCAACCGTTATGAAATATTACGCAAGTCTTTACGAAATTTGGAAAATTAAGTTTTTCGGCTCAACTGGCACCACGTGTACGCATCGGAAGAAGTGACTCAACTGGATACAATGAACCTGGTCCCGGATTTGTTTCGGAACATGTTTTTCGTCGCTGGTCTATTCATCCCCTGTGTCGCCGAAATCGGTGGAACGTTGATGGACTTCAACGTCGGATGCGGATGTCACCAGCTGACGCTTTCTCTTCTTCCTGTGCGGCAGATTCCTGCTGCTAGCATATGGACGGCGGAGAACCCGTTCGAATTGGCTCGTGGAGGAGCTGTTGCTGAGACCATCAAGCTGGATGCCCTCAACAAGGACAACTACTACCTCGGCGCTTCGAATGCCGTGGTCGAGGATCGACTGGCGGAGCCAACTGAAACGGAGCAAACGTAACGCCTCTTGTCGTGCTCTTTCCTGACTCTTGGTGTTTAGAGAGTCCACTGCAAGGCCCTATCGTCGCCAGCATGCAGCCTACATCGGCCCGGGTCGTGCCTCATCGTGGACGAGGGGGTGGCGTACGCGGCGGACGCGGACGTGGCAACAGTCCCCGCTACGTGGACGGAATACCAGTTCCCGCCCGTTACCAACCCTACATCAAGTGCTACAAACGCGGACGCGGATGTCGAGGAGGATTCTAACCACTTCTTTATCCTCTCTCATCCTACTTGTTAATTTGCCATTTCTGCTGTTGTTTCCTTATGAAACCTTCCTAGTTTGTCCTGTCCCAGATGGAGAAGGAGCACGGATTTCTAGGAGCCCAGCCACATGGTGGATGGATACTCCGATTTCCGGGGCGGAAATCAAGTGGGGCCCGAGGAATGTTGGAAATTTTACCTTCTTGTGCCGGCGATGACGCCTTACAGTCCGAAATACTAAGGAACTGTGCCACCAAATGCAGCATACCTGAACGGCTGACAGGCAGCACAGACCCAGGTTACTGCGGTAGCACAGGGTAACGCACTGAACGGCTGACAGGCAGCACAGACCCAGTACGTCACCGGCCGTTCCCTAGCATAAGGACTACTACAAAAGCGCAGTTAAAGGGCGCAATGAAAGTGACGCCGAGTGTAGCGCAGCGCCAAACGTTCGTGGCGTCCCGGCTCTCACGCGCACGCAGGCTACCAGCGAGAGCTACCCACCAGCGAGAGCTACCCAACAGGAGGCTACCCAGCCGGAGGCTGCCCACTACCCACCTCTCATTCGGAGAGCAGCGCCCGGCTGTCCGGCCTCTCATACGTACACCGCGCGGGCCGCCCAGCCACTCATTCGGAGGGCAGCGCCCGGCTGCCCGGCCTCTCATTCGGGGAGCAGCGCCGGCTACCCACTGCACAGGCTACCCACGTTCCCACGCTGGGCAGCTGCTACCCACCTCTCATTGAGAGCACCGGCCACTTATCACTTACACTGTGTGCGCTGGCTGCCTTCTGCGGATAGCGCACGCACGCGTTCCATCGCGTCCAGTTGTCCCGCGACGCTGTCGGTTAAAACCGCAGCCGTGCTCGGTTTCAAAACGAAATAAAGGACCGTAGTTTTCTAAATTGGGCCTTGGCCTAAATAAGGTGGATTCGGAGTCTGTCTCGGTCGAAGTTCGCCAGTCTGTGAGCTCCGCTCACGTAATCCCCGTTCTCTAGCGCCGTCTGTTCTTCGATTTCTTCTGCATCCCACTGCTGTCATCGTTTATTCCGGCTTTCCAATTTGTAAGTTTGTTCTTCGATTTATTGCTTGCTGCCTTCCGTTTATTAGTTAAATAAATTGCACGTGCTATAACTTCTGTGGGACGTTAATTTGTTGTCTAAATAAGTGGCCTAGGAACTTAGGAAGACAGCACATTTACGTACACCTTTTTGGATCGGTACCGCAACACTGTCATTCTGGTCTCAGATCGAAATCGCAAGAAATAGCACAATACGAGGTTTCTAGAAGCTCATAACATTTTTAACGGAATATTACCAGAAGAATGAAAAACTGCATGCAAATACTGTGCGAATCAACCCATACAAGATAGCGACCGACTCGGACAGGATATGTTTAAAAAATTGTGAAGTGTGGCGTGGGAAGTTGTGAGCTTGCTATGTACTGTTAGAACAATTAAACTCTCTCAGGAAAAAACACCCGTTTATTGATGTATTTTGCTCTTTTTACTTCATGGATGGTACTTATACGAGAAATATTCCCTGATGCCGCCCTGCTTTAAATTATCACCGTTCTTAAATGTTTTTGTTTCCATCAGTACCGTTAACGCTATTTGAGGGCATCACATTTGGGAAACATTCAGCAATCGTGATCACGTTATGGGGAGTGTATCAGGCCAAAATTCACGACTATTCATTCAAGACAGGACTCCCATATAAAAGCAGTCTTTTCGCGCCTGTGAGATTCTGGTCGCTCTTTTCCCATTTAAATGAGCTTTTTATGGCGATCAAAGCATTCGTATACGCCGATCTTGTTTGTCGGAATTTGAAAACGTAGTGCCTTTCCAAGAGAAGACGTACCGTGTTTTCTCAAATAGAGCCTCAGTGGCTCTATTGTTCGGAAGGTCTCTGAGGGGGGGGGGGGCTCTAATGGAAGTGGGGCTCTATTTAAGGTTGGGGCTCTAATTTTTCGGACATCCGCCGTAAGGGCAACGTTGGGGAAAACGACCTGGCAATAACAAAAAACTAAGCCATTACGTAAAAAAAAACGATAAAAATGCCTTCAAAGATGTTACTGGCTTGATGTAGTGAACGAGCACCATAACGCATAGTGGCTGTATTCATTGTTTGGAAGGTAGCTTCCCGTGAAAGCTACGTATCATCTCTTAGGATCACATAGTGGCGATGGGGCTCATATTGAGGTGTGGCTCTATTTAAGGTGGGGCTGTATTTTTCGCAAGGGGTGGGAGACGGGGCTCGATTCGAGGCGGGGCTCCAATCGAAAAAAATACGGTAAATGATGTAAACTAAGCATCGCGAAATGTCGACACTTTTCTAAATCATTGTAAATTCAGTTCAGTGTTCCGATTCTGGGTGATTTTTCCAGTTTCATGCTCGCGTACCGCGTTTCGACCTCTTTTCGCGTAACGGTCTGTACTGGACCGGCTGGGCCTGCTTCGGTCTGAAAGTTGAAATGGGTCTAACTGGGCGATGAGCGGGTTCCATGTTTCAGATAAAATTCCCATTACCACCCCCTTACCTAAGGTACTTTGCCCTCCCCCCTCCCTCCCACCTACCACAGACAACGATCTTTACTATATGATGCTCCGCTAATGCCCATAATGGTCCTCGACCATAGCAACAAAAAAGTGGCTGTTTCCTACCATTTGGTGATTCCAGCCATTAGCCAGTGGCAAGTAACTATGGTACGGCGCTATTCCTTAGTCAAGCTATATCCAGCTAGCTCCATTCAGGAGCCGAGCATTCAAGATGCGCACTTGCTAAGACTGACAGCCCACTCAAGCGTCGCAACAGAAAACCTTCAAGTTAAAGCACTCGTTAGTAAGCAGAAAATCAAAAACGTTTTCTAGAAATCAAAAACGCAGAGCCCCTGGGGCTCTATTTTTCAAAGCCCCAATTTCTGGAAATCTTTAATTCAGTTAAATTTCTTATTTTTATTTTTCGTTCCCTTGAGCAGGACTGTTCTTGAAAATTGTTGTTTTATCATTACCTATTCAAATATAGCCTTAACTTGGAAGTCAAGATACACAAGCTGGCTGTTATGAAAACGGCTAATGGGGCTCTATTCAAGGCGAGGCTCTAATCAAGGTGGGGCTATATTATATGTAATACGGTAGGTACAGTCCCCCTTAGCGTCCTCTTCTTCTGATGATATCGTGCGCCGTATGCTACTGATTTTAATTGACAAGCACTGCTTGGATCATATACAACACCAGTTTTTTTCATCTAAATTCGGCAATAACGTGCAGCCAGTCACCGCATTTGTGTCCGTTATTTGCGATTTTCTGATGGCATTGCATTACTTGCGACGATCTCAATACCTAAAACAAGGAAAACAGCACTTCTACGCTTGGGGCGGCCGTCTCGTCATTTTAGCACAGCTTTCAAAAATCACATATTGCGAGAATGAGCTAATTGCAAAGGAATCGACGGTTTCCTGGAAATTCACTTTATGATTAGAATAGGGTCTTATGACTTCGAATCGAAAAGTTCTGACTCTGATATCGATTCGTCGGAGTACCAAAAAGCGTAGTCGATTCTCACCATGACGCCACAATAACTTAGAGTCTGCGGTTGTCTCAGTGTTTTAAATATGCGTTATTGAGTATTTGAAAAATGAGCAAATTGCCGCTTTCACACGAGAGACCCTTAACAGGAATGAGTTTGCAGTTTTGCAAAGGGGGTAGGGGGGGGGGCAGCGATTTGTTAACCGTTGTTAACATAGGGGGAGGGGGGGGGTCAAGGGGGTGTTAACGTTAACAGCCGGCGGTGAAAAAATGCCCGCTGCCGACTGCCGACAGCCGACAAACGAAATAACTGCCGACAAGGGAAATTTTCGCTTGTCATGAGCAACTTTAACACTAAAATTTCGTTGGTATCGCCTGCGGCGGGCCGTTTTGTGACCTTTCCCTGCTTCCAGTTTTCGTTCACCCGTACTGGCAAACGAAATCCGTTCAAATTTCGGAATCTACACTAGGTAAAATGATAGCTAACCAGTAGAGGGGCGAGGGGGGTCGGGCGACTGTTAACAACTGTTAACAAGGGTGCGGAGGGGGGGTCAAAAATCGGCTTTCTTAGCTAACATAGTTTCTGGACAGCCGCTTATCCGGAAAGTATTTCGGCGAAGGTAGCAGAGAAAACAATTCACCACTGTTCCTGTTTCGACAGGAAAACCCGACACACTGCAATTCACTGTTCGACTTTATTATTGTGCAATGCATTGTCTCTGCAACCCTTTCCTGAGGTTGTTTTTAGTCTATCAGTCTGCACGGTGCTTAGGTAGCAATGCACTTAGTACGCGATCCGCGTCGTTTAAGCTCTTCATCTAGCGAGCTTTGTTTCAGCCTGCGTTTGCCAGTTTGGCACAGCTTGCGTCGATTAGGCTAACCCAACTAAAACAACAGCCACTTCAAAGATGCAGAAAAAAATCGTCCATGGCCAATAAATGCCTTCCTAGAACGTGTACATAAAAGTCACAAGTGTTCTGTCGCCAGTCGCGTGTTTCCAGTGGCCCGGATTTATTGCTCATTTCTTTGTCTAGAGACCCGTGGCTCCATGTCCGTGATTATCCCGGGCCGCAAAGAAGTGCCCGAACGATGCACCGGCAGAAATGAAATGTGTCAACAGGTTTTAAATAGCTTACGTGTGCTTGCCGAAACTCCCTGTCATTTTTCCCTCACAAATTTGCCGTGTCTTTACTAGCGACTTTTGAGACGGGTTCGCGATCCGGGAACCTTTGGAATAGGTTCAACAGTAATTTATTAAGAATCTTTTGCCGAAGTTGGGTAGGATGAAACGGCTCAGGAAGCGGGACCTGCCAGATTAATACAAAAATACATGAACACACTTAAGAGCATCAAGCATGTTTTTGTTACGGAGCCTTCCTACACCAAACATAGCTTGGATCGAAATACGTGGCTGACAAGAAACAACGTGGACATATGTGTCTTCGACATTTCGGGACCACGGAATCCAGTAGGTATGTGCTGAGGTCGTCCGGCGTCGTCTGGTGACATTCGACATTTTTGCAAACAAGTCTGTTTTGTCGATCATTTTGATCGAGCGAAATGGAGAAACTGTTGCAGGTTTTTAACTCATCTTACCCGTTATTTCCGCCAGTGCTGAAAACAGAATAATGTTTTTCTTATTTGTGAAAATAAAGGCAACGACCTGTAGTTGTGTGGACGTTCCGCTCTGGTTTATTAACTGTGTGGAAATTTACTGATTCTACAATAAGTGCACTCGCTTCTGGTGCTTCCGGGGACATGGCACATGAAAGATGCGTGAGATATGTCAGGTTTTTAAATTCATTCTTAGTGCTTCGAAGTTGGGCCTAATTCCCTAAATACGTGTCCTGTATAATTTGTACTTTAAGGCATTAAACGTTCGTTTAAAAAAAGTCTCTCTCTACCTTTTTACGAAGCACTTTTTTCCAAAGTTGGATTATTTTGTATTTTACGTAGAAAGCATGTTCAGAAGTCGCTTTGAAGCCTGTATATCGTTCTGGTTTAAATTCTGATTCTGAAGCTAAATCACTGACAACAAGGGCGCCTGCTGTGGGTTTCGTATTCTTGCTTGCTACAAATCCTGTTTGTGCCTTTAGGAGTGTGTTTACGTTTTGATTTTAAAAATAAAAGTAAAAAAATGGCAACGTCCGCCTCATTAGCTTAGCGAGCTTTCGTATTTTCCAGCTTTATTCGCGAACTGATCAGGCCTTTTCTCCGTTGGGACGCCTACGGGCATGTTTTACGCTTTATTGGAGCGGTAGGTGGCTGAACTTAGGCTCTGGAGAATGCCCACCTGTGGAGGAGGCTTTAGTCGTTTTATTTTGCAAGTTTGCTTCCCAAATTTAATGTATTTTAGCCCGATTGCCAGTCCCGATCTGTTTCCTCTAAGCTCGACAAAAATGTCTTCATGTCCACTTGTACGAATCCGCCTAAAAGACTGCGATAGCAAATATTTGGTTGCTCCTGACGCAAAGGTTCACTGTCATTTGCATGACGCTGCTGCCGATCTCCGCCTCGCGACCAGCCCTCGCAGGTAAAGAGGAACTCGCAGACGCCTGTCAAATCCGGGCCAGGCGCATTTGACGGAAGGCCTCCATGCGCAAAGTCGTACGCACTTGCGTCGCTCATTCGTCGTCACCCTGGCTCTAGTAATTACCGTGCTCTTTCGTGGCTCATCATTTCGCTACTTTTAGTTTTATAGCGTTAGCGTTCTTGCTTAGATGAAAGTGCATTTCTTGCGGCTCAAGTTTGAGAGCGAGCGGTCGAGCAAGCTGTTTATGTTTCTTTCGTTCAGTATAAAAGAATTTAGCCAACCTACGAATCATAGTACCTTCAAGTCTCGCAAGAAGTTTCATCCTTAGAAAGGGAGCTGCCAAAAAAAGTCGAGAAAATCGTGCTAAATATCGGACGATGATGACAAATGACTAATCATGAACAGTCAGGAACAGTCCAGATCTATGTCACCGTTTGTTGGCGCACAATTATTAGGACTGTATGAGGCAGGTTGTCAGCTGAGTTTTTTTGTGCAGCGCTTGCGGCTCTCATATTAGCTCATCCATTACAATTTCCTTCATTCATTTGCTTGTCCAAAAGTAACAAGTGTGACGGATGTCGGTGCGTTCCCCAGCCCTAGTACGACACCCAGCCCTAGGTAAAACCACAACGGGCGCCACTTAGTAAGCCTGATTTCCAATGACTGTTTGTTTATCTGTCAAATGCCAAGCAGCTCGGCCAGTAAGTAGAGGGGCAATATTCTTACCTCTCAGGGAGCGGACACATGTGGACCAGCTTAAAAAGCACAAGCTTTTTAGAAGGTTTGAAAACCTTCTCTTCAGTTTTATTTAAACTTTTGTAATCCCTCCTAGTGTTTATCAAACTTTTCTAATGCTGGTGCGTGCTAGATAAGATTACCTAAAGTCACAAGTTACGGGAGACGCGTAAGCTGGCTTCAAGCGGCTAGTTACTGAGAGTCGTAATTTACTCGTGACAGGTTCTTGCCTAACTTCTTAAAATCATCTTTATTTTTTTCCATGTTTTTTTCTAGTTTTTGACAAAAAGCATGCATCTTTTCAACGCTGGTGCAGTTAGACGGTCAAACTTCGGGTGTGCCTGAACCTGAATCCTCAAGATCCACCGGCTGTGCAACCTGCTTTTCATATATTTGTCTGCAGTCATTAAACACCCGACTGTTTTTGTACTCATTTAAGCTCATCATAATTTAAGACCTTTTTTTACGTGCAAGTAATCCAGACGCCTTGTGAAACGGAGATGCCACCTTTTTAATGAAAACAAGTTTACGTAGATATAAGCTCTGTCTTGCCCTTTGTAAAGGCAAGTGCCCCAGCATAGCAGCTATTCTGATGCTGTAAGCCTAAGCCTGAAGCTCGTAATTCAAGAGACTGAAAGCACTAGTACCGACGGTTTATTACGAGCACTTTTGCATTTTTGTTTCCTCGCTATCTCCATAACACTCGGCACGACCTATGCAAATTGTGCAAATGCGTCAATGTGAGGCAAGATAGATGCTCGATTATCATTCTCAAACTAGCCCGGAACCGTAGGGGAACGCTATCTCTCCGAATGGACCGGATATAGCAAACATGGAGGACGATGTGCTACCACTGAGGAAAGTTACGAATTTTTTTATTTTCATGTTTGTAAAATTTGCGTTTGTTTAACTTTCTGCGTATCGCGGCACAAAGTAACGGATGCGTTTCCGAAGACATAGGGTTTTTGAAACTCGTTTTAAGAACACAACGTTTCTTGAGTCTCATTTGCGCCTAATGCCAGCGAAGAATTTTGGCAACCCGTCAATTCGGGAAATGCTAATTCGGGAAATGCTAATTCGGGAGGACTAATTCGGGAAATGCCAATTCGGGAAAAAATTCGGGAAATGCCAATCCGGGAAATGCTAATTCGGGAAATGCCAATTCGGGAAAAAAAGACAATTAAGTCATACAACTTATTCTGAAGGTATTTTGCATGTATGTTGTTTTCCAAATGTTCGCGTGCTTGTTGTTCGGTCTTGAGCTAGCGCAAATGTGCATGGATTGTTCATTTGGGCTCCCGCTAGCGCATAGCCACCGACACGCTGCAATTGATACCCCTCAACGCCGCGTGACAGAAACACCCTGCCGTCGTTCATTTCAGCCGGCTGCGTTCGCTTCGTGCGTCGTTCATTGAGCCAGCGTCGCTTTGAGCTTCCACCCACGTACCACTCCACCGGAGCACATCCAGATCCGGTCCTCCTTTTACGTTCTTGCCTTTTGGTTGATTTGATTTAACTTGCTTGCTGGTCATTACTTCTTGCCGTAATTTGTCGTAATTCGCCTACACAGGACCTCTATGATAAATCGCGGTTTGCAATGGTCCGTTTGTATACCAAAATAGGTTTTTACTGCTTTTTCCCGAATTGGCATTTCCCGAATTGGCATTTCCCGAATTGGCATATCCCGAATTGGCATTTCCCGAATTGGCATTTCCCGAATTGGCATTTCCCGAATTGGCATTTACCTATTTTTTCCCCGAATTGGCATTTCCCGAATTAGTTTTCCCGAATTAGCATTTCCCGAATTAGCATTTCCCGAACTGACCTGTAGCCAGAACTTTGACGTATTTAATAATTTCGATTCTTTACCAGTCCATCCGTGCAACCCCGAATCGTACCGAGCCGTTCGAGAATCGTCAACAGAGAAACTTCGCGCATGTTTGCAACACTGTAGTTCGTATGCATAACATTCTAAGCCGTTCACATTGACTAGCGGCTTCAAGGACGCCCAGAATCGCTGTGTTGTTAAGATTAATGCATTATCAGCGGTGGAATTGTCATTATCTTATACCGTCGTCAAGCGCAAACGAATCCGAAGATGAAGAGGTTTTTTAACTTCAATAATGAGCATTTCTTTTAACATGTTTTCTGAAGACTTTAGCGAGCAATGTCGTCATGTACTAAACATGTTGTTCACCGATCATCGGAAGGCAAAAACAGTTTATAACATTTTCAGTGTGATAGCAAGTACTCTGTACACAACAAGGCTGATCCCAATAACAACACACCCAAGCGACACTGTACGATTTAGCATTTTTTCAAAGTCGAAAGAATGGAAAACTCTTTCGCAGGCACTCAGCTTGTGACAGTATGCAATTGCTGGCAAATTACACCTTGCTTTAATCATAAATTCAGCTGTTCTGTCATCAACAGTCGACAGAAGGGAACGCCGGCCCAATGTCACCTCTGTTGAATGACGTATTTGTCCATGTAATTAAGTATGCGATATTATGCCAAGTTCCAGAAATTTTATCCCGAAACGTCGATTTAAACGCCTGTTATGTATGGGCAACACGTACTTTAATTGGGGAAAAGCTTTAATTTACGGTTCGATTCCTGGCGGTTCAGACTCGTTTCCATTAACCCGTCAGCGGGTTACTTGTGTTTCGAATAACATATTTTTAGCTTAAAAACAAGTTATTTGCTAAAAAAAAACATGTTTTTAGCGTTACTTGTCTACGACCAAAAAACCTATTTTTTTACTAAAAGCACCGTTCTAAAAACGTGTTTTTTGAAACAACGCGTAAAGTTTTTTCTCGGTTTTAGAAAACACGTACATTAAAACGGTGGTTTTGCAGAAAAACGTGTTTCAAAAGCCACAAGCACAAGTAACAGCCCCATTTTAAGCACAATATGTTCATAGGTCGCTCCACCTTTTTCAGTTTTTTTTTGGACTGGAAGGGAGAAAACTTATTTGTGGCTTGTAGCAAAATCCTATTGCAGCTCAACAGCAGTAAACTGATGCCTGGGACGCGTGGACGCAAATGTGAGACCGCCTGCGTGGAGGCAAGACCGGTTGCTGGAGGAGAAGTAGGATAAACTGCAAGATAGTGAGTGGCGAGCAGCGAATGGAAAAGGAGCGGTTAGACAAGAACAAGAGGTCGGGACCCGTACCGTATTACGGGCCGTACCCGTAGCCGTAGCCGTACAATACGGTTACGGCTACGGTACGGCGGTGGTCGGTGAGTACGGCTTTCCAGTACGGCTACAATTTCAGCGTTTTTACGGGCCGTAATAGTAGTAAAATACGGGTACGGCTACTGTACGGGGGTGTCCGGTACGGGTACGTGTACGGTACGGGGAGGTGCGGTACGGGTACGGCTGCGGTACGGGTGGTCAGCACCGATCTCTAACAACAACGTAGGAAAAATAATGCTTCACTGGTTTATAGTAAGTAGGGAAGTGGAAGCGAGGATGCAGACAGGACAATTAACGAACTGCAGTCAGGTTTTTTGTTGCGCGTACAAGCATGCTTATTGGGTGACATATTATACATACATTAAATTTAGATAAATGAATAAGAAAAAAATATTTTGGATACAATGTAAGAAAGAATGAGGCCGGTCAGATTTTTTTAAATCAGGATACCAAGTTTGTCTTCTATAAACTAAGAACCTCTCTCATCCGTCGAGAGGTTCACGACAATGCTTCCTAGTATTATTGGACTATGTTACAAGCCTCCTGTTGGACCTAGGAATCCCGAGGACACCTGCAACGCCACTTACACAAGCTATTGAAACGTGCACGCAATTTGTGGGACAACGGGGACGCTAACTACGAAAGAATACCCAGCAAACTTACAGCGGTAGGAAATGCGGCGAAGAAGAATTAGACTGCAGCGAAGTGGAAACGTAGAGAAGCGTAGCTTGACTCCGAACTCGATCATAAACGAACTGACACACACTTGTTTTCGACACCGAAGTAGGCCGAATTACCTATGCACACCATTCGCAGCGCGAATTCAAATCACTTTTTAAACACACTCTCTTGACCGGCGGACTTTGCCCGTCACGGACCGAAATCCGTTACGGCGCAAGCCGCAACACACTCGCCTCTCAAGGCTCAACAGGGCAATTCTCGTTTCGTTTCACCGTTCCACCATTTCGCAAGTATTTGCGGTGAGTTCCGCGCGGGTCCAAAAGGCGCACTCAGCGCACTGGATCAACTGGATTTGATCCGACATTCCTCCCGCCCCGACGAGAGTGTTCGACCCCGAAGACGGGCTAGTCGATTGGAACCTACACCTGCACTCAGACACTTAGTCGCAGACACACAAGACAAAAGCTTTTAACGACAAATGCAGGAACAAAGGTGAGGCACAGATCGACTTTGAGGGCTGTCCTCGCTTCCTTGTCCTCGACGGCTTCCGAACTTGTTGTTGCCGCCACGACCACGGATGGGCTGTCCACTACCGCCGCCTCCGCGAGACGGCACGCCTCGGGCCGTTTTCTTCCCGACTTTACCGCCGCGCACAAGAGGTCCGGTAGACGCTAAACTAACAAAGCCATTCCAGACACACGACAGACTTTTTATTCTCAGGCGTCTGCCGCCAGTATCACTCATGCTTTTTACGGAAGCCGCACTTCAAAGATCGCCAGAGGACAATCGGTCGCCAGAGAACAAGAAGAAGAACAGGTTTAGAAGTACACATATCCGAAATATTTCCTGCATTATGCTTTAATAATGCACTAGATGTATTAGAGACCCACGCTCCATTCCGGTCATAAAGGCTATATGGTCAAAGCCAACAGGTTTTTTGTGCCCCCAATAGACTTTAGCCCTTAAACTTACGTAAAATAAAAACTTTCACCCGTTTCGGTTGGCTAAAAAAGTTACGAAAATTTCCGAAATTTTCCTCCTACGTACATGCGATATTTGCGTCAAATATGTTTTTGCCCCTTTTCTAAAAGTTCATTCTGAATTGCTCGCACAGGCAGGCAATCACATCGCTTCATTTTACCGCCCAGTCAATAAAAATTTACAATCAACGGGAAAAACGAAGGGGAACGAGCTCGTCTTCATACGATATGGTCTGCATGTGTGATGCCGTCCGTGCCAAAGTCGTCGACGAATGACATCTCGAGAGCAAGCACCGGGTAGGTGCGAGGCGTCCCACCTTGTTGTTGTCCGTTGCGTTCATGCATCGGTTACACGTTAGCCGGGTGTCAAATGTGATCGGCGAGTCATGCAGGCGACTGCAAGGACGTAGCTAGGACCTCTCGGGGGAACCAAAGGGGGAGGGGGGCACCCTTACCTATTTTTTCGGTGCCGGCCGAAGGCCACCAAAGAGAGTTTTGGGCTCTTCGGCAAAATTTTTTTGAAAAGGCTTGGAAAACTGGGACAGACTTCCAGCTTTTATGAGCAAAACGAGGTTTTTTGCAAGCACGGGAAAATTCAAGCCACGTTATAATTTTTTTATTTGTTAGGAGTTGTAGCCCCATGCCACTAGCCGCCTTGTCTTCCTTTTGTTCAGTTACTTCTGCCCGGTTCTGAGTTTTTCATTGCTAGTGAATACCAATAGGGATAACATTGCCGTTGGGTTCTGCTTTTTTTCTCCGCACTGTACGCGACGACCTCTTTAGCCCGTTCTACCGAGTGGAACCTAAGTTTGTTAACTCGCGCTATTCGCTTTTTCACCACTTTCCCAGCGTATTCAAGTACTCGGATCTCCGTTACTTTGGCTTGCGAGGCATGGTTGCACCATCGACGATCAAATGGAACGCCAGCGTCGCGATTGCCGCGCACGATAGTTTGCGCAAGCGAGGAGGAGTCTTCTTGGCGGCCAGCAAGTGCAGGTCATTGCGCGCCGGCGACGTCCTCCACGCGACGAATGCTTTCGCACATTCGGCGTCAGTTTATCGACATCGGTGTTTCGGCGCACCAGGCTCGCTTATGGAGCATTCCTTTTGGTCGTTTCCATGTTTTCAGATTTTTGGTTGGCTCCATTTTCCTTCGTTCATGTCTTAGAGCGAGCGCGAGCTGGTTTTGTTCGTCAAGACCATTGTGTGCGAACTACAAGGCTTTATCATTGCATGATTAAGCAATACAGGTATTCGACTTACTAGGTGTTCTATTCACCATTATTACTTTACGCGTAACGGACGCTACTAGCGGTATACTTCCGGCAGTGGGACAATGGAACCGTGCAGAAAGCTATCCTAGCTTGCGTTGTTTGCAGCAGGGCTGGATTCTGATTGGATTTTCGTTTCAGAATTCGAATTCAGAATCTCAAAATAAAATTCAGAATGGCCAAAAACGTCAGAATTCAGAATTTTCGGAATCAGGATTCAGAATTTACCGCAATTTTTCATTATTATTCAGAATTCAGAAATTAGAATTTACTGCCCTAGGGATGGGCGTCTATTCGAGGCGCGGGGAGGCACTATTCTCGACCACACGGCGAGCCCCGGCCTGCAAGCGTGGCCTCCGACTAGGCGACACCACGAA